>PVHY01000850.1:0-157924 GCA_004024945.1 Uropsilus gracilis
CCCCCCCCCCCCCCCCCCCCCCCGCTGGCTAGGGGGTCCGCCGAGCTTCTGCCTGGGCCGCTGGCGTCCGCCAACACCCGCTGGCAGGGCTTATCACCATTGCATTTTAATACTATACAAGCTTCAGATATTTATCATTGAGGTCTCCCTCCCTCCATTCCTTCCTTTCTTCCTTCCTGATTCTTTATCTAAAGGAAAGCATACAGTGTTTTCTTTCTCTGTATCACTTAGCATAATGTCCTCCAGGTTCATCACCTTGTCACAAATGGCAGGTTTCCCTTCCTTTTATAGTTGAATACTCCATTGTATTTAGGTCTTTATTCATTCATCCATTGATGGATCTGCTTTATCCACTCATCTACTGATGGGCACTTAAGTTGCATCTATTACTTGACTATTATAATAATGCTGGTATGGACACAGGGGTGCAGGTATATTTTGAAGTTAGGCTTACCCACTACTCCATAAGTGATACAGCATCACATGGTAAAATAATGTTTATGGGCATGTGGTAACATATTCTGGCCTTGCACTGAGTCACATGTGTGGAAAAGGAGTTTTTACCTTAAGTCCACTGCCCTCCTGAGAAGCGAACACTGCTCCTACACCCTGGCTATTTTTTCAGAAATACCACTTGTCTCCCCTCCTGTCCTGCATGATAAGCAAGCTGCACATCTTAGGAGTGTGGCTAGCTTTCTGGGAGAGAGCAGTCCTCACCTGTATGCAGGCTTCCCATCAATGGTCCACCCTTTGCAGAACCACCACATTCCTGACTGCCAAGCACCCCGCTATCTCTAGACTTCAGCTGCCACACACACCCTGAGCAGCTACCCTTGTACTTGGCACACATGTGTCTCTGCAGAGATTTGTTTTGCATACATTCCTAGAAATGCAGTAGCTCTGGTTAATAGACATATATCATCTATAATTGAGAGATTCTAAGATTGCCTTCCAAAGAAAATGTGCTATTGGGTGTAAAGAGGAAAAAACCCTCAAAAACCAAAGGAACAATGCTGGTACTATAAATTCAGCTTCTGCCAGGTTCTTCCCACCTCCACACACAGTTTGCAAGACAACCAGGTTTACAGACAAACCAAGCAGGATTTATTTACAAAAAGAAAAAAAGAGTAAAAAGCATGAGTTACTGAGGCCACAAGAGGCCCTAGATTTTCTCACCACATAATTTAATCGCCATCTCTCAATCCAGAATTGCACATGGGTCCTCCACCCACACATGTGTCCAAGAACATGGCCTCTGCCTTCAGCTCTAGTGTCATCTCTTACAAAATACAAGCTTTCCAGGTTCCAGCTTTTCCAAGCTTTTCAAACTTTTCTGGCAATTACAGATGCAAAATCACTTTATATAAAACTCCAGCATACCATTCACTCACTGGAGGTTCAGGCTTCAGCTTCCAAATAGCAACTTTCCAGTTTCCCCAGGTGGACTAGATCCCAGGGTGCCAGATTTCCAGGTTCCCACCAGAACCTGCAGTGCAGAGGCCACAGCTTCTCTTCCTTTCCACCAGAACTTTGGAAGCCTGAGGCCACTATGATGGCCATGCTGTTCCTCTCTAATCTCCTTTTCTCTCTCTCCATCCGTACTCTCACTCAGTTTCTCCTGTCAGACTCCACCACCAGGGTTCATTCCCATGTCACTCCCCAGGGCATGGTGCCCTTCTGTTTCAGCTGCATTGCAAAAATAGTGTTATGGCCCCCATATCACTCCCTAAGAGATACACAAATTTAAATTCTCATGTATTGTCACATATCTAATCTTCATTCATTTAATAGATTAAAAAGAAATAGACTCATCCTAGTTTTTATTGTGACTGAAATAATTTTATAATGGACAAGGAAATTCTAGAAGGGAATTCCAACATGAATAGCAAAAATATTTCTGGGAATGCAGCTTCGTTGTATTTCATAATTTTCTTAAGACCGTAAGACTACAATATAAAAGCTGTTTTATTAACTTCATTTCAGTAGGGAGGATCTAACCAGGAAGGTAAGCTGCCAGGTAGAGATGCCGCTTGCTGAAAGAACTTACTGAGCAGCATGTAAGAGATTTTATGTTGAATTCTATTTATGCCTTCTTGTGCAAAGACCTTGAAAACCAATCCTTGGCACCTCATCACCACTACAGTAATCTCTTAGACAACGCCCAAGTGGCCACTGAGCCTCCCAGCTGGGTGTGGACACTCCATTGGTCCAGCAAACTAGGGCCTCTGGCAGCAGCTCCACCCCCTCTCCAGGAAACTGTTCTGAATCTGTGGGCCAGAGACCCCTTTGAAGAACATGCACGCCTGAGTGTGCATGAGTCTAGAAGTGAGGTTTGACCCAGAGGAAGGAGGGATCTGGAGAGCAGAGTCACAGTATAGTCTTACAAAAGCATTTTGGATTGAAAGCTTCTCCAGAGTTGGCATGTGGGTCTTTGTGTCATCACAAAGTACCCGGCAGCTCCCCTTTGAGAGGGTCAAGTATAATTCTAGAATGCCAGGATGTCAGGAAAGTTTCTTAGTTTAAAAGACGCAAAAACTGATCTTTGAGTTGTTCCATGCTACATGTGTGTAGCCATCTCTCGTAGCTCTGTGTTCATTATAGTGACTGGAATCCAATCATGTCCCCTAGGGAACTTTTTGAATTTTTGCAGAAAAATTAATGTTATGGAAAGTTTCACCCAACAACAGATCCTGAAGGTGTTTGCACAACTCTGAATACTAAAATTCGGTGCCCTTTGCACTTTAAATGGGAGACGCATGACTTACTTAAATCCCAATAAAGCTCTTAAATGTTAAATGTTCACCTTAAAAGGTACTATCTTTAAAAAAAAGAAAAAAATATATATATGGTAACAAAAACATATCCCATGCCCAGACACGTTTAAGTTTAAGGTAAAGTGTTGTGCTAGGCACAGGTACTCACAGGCGCACACATCATCACTGCAGCATCTCTACCCTCACCTGCAGTCAGCCAGGAAGACAGAAATAGCTGGCTGTCAAGATTATCCTTGGCCATTTTTTTTAAACAGAAATTGCCTGTAAATTGCTCAGAAAGCACACTGCATATTTTAAAGATACATAAATTCTGTATCTTAAAATGTGTGTGTAAATACATTCTGTGTATGATCATGTTTTAGTTAGTACCTAAGAATGCAAAATGTTTTGAATATTGCATTCTAGTACCTAAGAATGCAAAATATTTTGGTACTATTTAGTTTGATCATTTTTTGGACCAACTGTATCTAAAAGAATTTCAGTTAATTAAATGTTCATGGAAGGGGACCCTATTTGTTGCTCAGGAATATGGCATTAATGAAAGTGAAGTTTAATCATTCATTCAGATGTATGGACTTCAATGTACGTAACAACTGGAGATGTCATAGCCTTGCATATAATCCCTATCAGTCCATAATTATCATCCAAAGGCAGGTTGTGCTCTCTATGGAAAATTATTATCCTGGTTCTATTAAAAGTTAACTGTCATATAATACATATGTTTAAGGTCTACAACATGATTTGGCATATGTTTATTACAAAATGATCCCAATGAAATGACATGTCTTCTCACATGGTTGAATTTTTTTCCCTATCATGAGAACATTTAGGATTTATTCTCTTAGCAAGTATACATTAGAGTACTGTTAACTCTAGTCACCATACTGTACATTTCCTCTCTAGAACTTCTCTTACAAACTTTGAACCTTTTAGCTTCACCTGATTCCCTCAAACCCTGCCTTTGGCAGCCACTAATCTGATTTGTGTCTATGAATACTTTAAAGATTCCATTTAAAATGAGACCATAGAGTATGTCTTTCTCTGTCTGAATTATTTTGCTTAGCCTAAAGCACCCTCAAAAATCTATCCATGTTGTCCCAAATGGTAGCATTTCCTCAATGTCAGTGGCTGAGTAAAATTCCTGTGTGTGTATGGGTGGTACACATGTGTATCATATTTATTCTACCCATTCATCCATCAATGGGCATTAGATTGTCTCCATTTCTTAGCTATTGCATTGAATGTGGGAGTTTAGATATCTGGCAAATTTTTAATCCTGATTAGACCTTTCTGACATCTCAGCAAAATGTAATTGAGGAAAATCAACCTTCTTTAACCCTATTCCTCCCCAAGGTATAGTTGCCCAGTGATTAGGAACATTTAGTCTTGAAGTCAGGACACCAGACACCACACCTGACTCTAGCCTAATGACAGCCTCTCAGGCTTCTGTTCCAAAAGGTACAGGGAGGGTAATGACAGGCCCAACCTCTAAAATGCTGCAAGCTTTGGCTGATACCTGTGTGGGAATGCTTGGCCCAGTGCTGCACATAATGCGTCTTCAATACAATGAATTACTCTCAATAAACCTGAACCCTAATAACTTTCTCATGATCCATACTGTTGCTCCCGCTATTAATACAAGTTCATGGTCATGCTATCCAACATACAACTATTTAGCAAAGACCATGTGCTGAATACAGAAACCCAAAGACATGAGTGCCAACCTGGGCCCTGGTCAGGGGCATAAGTCCCAGTATGCAAGAGCAATGGGGCCAATCAGAGCCACCCATGCTTCTACCCAGAGCTTGGACTGCCTGGCTTGGTAGGTAGGATTAGAAGTAGGCTTTGGAGGTGGCCAGAGAGGAAGAAAAAGATTCAAACATGGGTGCTGACAGGGCCAAATCTATATACTCAAATAAGGGTGTGCAAGTGTTTACAGCCAACATGATTGTGTCTTCCTATTTGGAAAAATACTACTGCAATATAAACACAGAAAATAAAGCCAAGCAAAGTCTTGGCTTGTAGGCTTACCTTGATGGTAAAGGTTCTCCAGATACCAAGAGATGGTTTGAATCTTGCTGTTGTCAAAGTTGTGCTTATTAATGCTAAAGCTCCGAGCAGCAGACCCCCATGGAAAGTGGACTCAGAGCCCTACTGTTCTCACTGTGATCTCTTCAGACTCTCCCATGCATGTTCTGTGCAAATCAAGGATTCCTTGGAGGCAGAGATGTCGCTGTCCCTCTGTGGTTGGCTGGATTTACTGTCTTTGCTGTGATAAACACCATTTCCTGCCAGGATGTCCTTAAGAAAATTCTCTGCAGAGGAATTGCAAGGCCAAGTGTGTGCTTGTGTTTTTCACACACTTCATGAGTTCTGTCACAGGCAGAGGGCTACACACAATATCCTCCTGGAAGCTGGAGGGGAATCGGGGTCTTCTTGGGTCTTGTCTGGGGAAGATTACTTTCTCTCTGTGATCAGCCTGGGAGCCCACTTGTGATGCCACCACCCATGTCTATACCCCTGGAAGTTTTTATAAACATGAGGTTCTCCCTATTTATCCAGGAATCTTTGCCTACATGAACTACAGAGTCCCCCGGACAAGGAAGGAGATCTTTGAAACCCTCATCAAGGGCCTGCAGCGGCTTGAGTACAGAGGCTATGACTCGGCAGGTAAGCCCTACAGCATGCAGCAACATAGTCAGAATTCTTGGTCATCAAAGCATTTGAAAAATTATGTAGAAAAGTTGAAAGAGGAAACAAGGTTCTAAAAAACTCCTTAAAAAGTATCCTCCGTCAGTGTTATGTCCATGTTAGGGTATAGTGGGGAGGTGGATGGGTGGTGGTGTCATGTAGGGGAAAATTTATTAGGCTAATTCAGTGTCAATTTTGATATTTCAGCTTGAAAAATTTCAGACTTACAGAAAAGTTGAAAGAAAGGGACCTTAAAAACCTAAGTACCCTTTCATCATAATTCTGTAATTTTGTATTATTTTTTCACTTAGTGTTACTCTAAACTCTTCTAACAATAGTTTGAGTGGCTACAATCCTCCTCTGGGTGACTGCCACGTTTATTCCTCTCTCACCTCATAGATGGATATGTGTTCTGTTTTCCATTTAATTTTTTTTTGTCAGTTTTCCTATCATTCCCTTCCCTATCAGTTCTTAACATAAAGCAAGTCATGAAAGATTACAGGTACACTAGTGCCATGAAGATACAGCTAAAGTATCAGAATACAAGGCTCACAAAAAGAAAAGGCCCTCAGAGGAGCCTTCGGTGGCTGACAAGGTGGCCCTCTCCCCACAGGCAAGGCAGGACTCCCTGGCTGAGATCTAGGAAAGGTACCTACAGCCTGAATCCTGGGCTCACATTCCCTGCTTGCCATTAATAGCCATTCATAGACGCAGACTCTTCTGTCAAAGTCAATTTCCTGACAACTATCTAATTCTCTTCTGGACACATACCTGGGGAACAAGAGCTAATAAATAAACCACTCTATGTAGCCCTCACCTTTGGGTGGTGCGTTGAGCTGAAATATACAAGACAGAACTTAACTCACAACACATAAAAGTCTGTGTTTATGCTGCAGGTGTGGCGATTGATGGGAGTAATGGTGAAGTCAAAGAAAGACACATCCGACTAGTCAAGAAAATGGGAAATGTCAAGGCCCTTGATGAAGAGCTCTACAGTAAGTAGGGAGTACTGAACCAGAGCAGTAAACACATGGGTCCCTGCGAAATCTTGTATTCCAACAACATTTGAGATGGAAAATATTAACTTTTCCAAGTGTGTTTACATAGGAGGAGGCTGAGCTCACATTTTAAGACTGTGTCTCCCAGAGTGTGGGATGGTTTATTTTAGGCTGTGGTGTATGAAGAAACTTTTAAAAAGCCTAGTACTTAGGCATTTAACTTCTTTGCTTTTCCATTTGTAGTGGTGATGTGCAATTTTCTTTTTAAAGTTTATTTCAGTGAAGTGAGCTAGGTCACTGATAAGTACTAAGTAAATAACAGATGGATCTGGCAGGAAGCTCCAGGGTGGGGCTATGCTATTGGATAGTTGATGTGTCTAGGTTTGATAGAACTATTTTTAAAATATGGCAAATGCTTTTATTCTTTCACTTAGAGCAAGACAGCATGGATCTAAAGGTGGAGTTTGAGACCCACTTTGGCATTGCCCACACGCGCTGGGCCACCCATGGTGTCCCGAACGCTGTTAATAGCCACCCACAGCGCTCAGACAAAGGCAACGGTATGTACCAGTCTGTTCCCCTGTCCCTGCAGTTCTGCTGGGCCTTCAACTGCCAGGGTAGATCCAGGCCTACTGCTAACTGACTTCTCAGCTAGATGAGTGTATTCTATTCCCCTGAGATCCAAACTGGTGGCACTGGGCCCCAGGCAGGAGGCAAACTCAAGCTGGCCCCTGGGCATTGCTGACCCTCGAGGTATCTGTAGAACAAACAGTGACACTTTTCAAAAGTGCTGCTTGTGCTGGCTCTTGGACCCTCAACCTATGAGGGGAACTGGTTATGTGAGCAGTTAGAGGGCCTGGACATTGTTTCTCAAAAGTCTATTCTAGTGTGGTGCCTGAGCAGAGAGGGTGGGCATTGCTCACCCTCAGCTAAACCCACCCTTCTCATAGGAGAGTGGTCCTCCTGACAGTAAAGGCCTCAATTTGGCTTGCTTTCTATGTTTTTTAATTGGTGTGACTGCATGTCTAAACTCTGCCACTCCTTGTCAAACTGGATGATATGGTAACTGGGAGCACTGTGCCTTGGAGTTACCCTGATAGCAGGCCAAGGTCAGGGAGTAGGGATATGGTGACTGCTCACAGCACAAGCTGTGGAGCACCAGGTCTTATCTGGTGCCTGGATGCTTCCTTGTACCACCAACTCATGAGTCCCCAACACTTGTCTGGACCTCCACGACAGTTCTACAGGCTGTAGTTATCTGAAATTGCACCCAGACTTCTGTCATGGGGAAAGAACGGGTAAATTCGAGCCCCAAGTGGTAGCTCTCTAAGATTCTGTGGTCAGCCCTTAGGGTTATCAGGGCCTTCTGCAGTAGGACTTGGTGAGTATGTGATATGAAAAGAGAGCATAAGCCCTGACTTCTGCCAGGGTTTCAGATCTAATCAGGAACCCCTGATGACACGCTCTGTGTGACGAGAACACTCTCTGGGCTTAGCTCGAACTCCTAGCCCAAGATATTCTCAGGATAACGCAAGTCTTACCAAGCCCCATATTAGAGTAAGGATCAGCTCTATCAGGCAGTTGCTGGATGATTATTAGTAGGAACTTAGCCTGACATGGGTCTAACCTCACTGCAGTTAATTGTCATGGATGCTGGGCAAGGTTAGTGGACTCTTCCTGTTGAAAGAGAAATTTGTATTTCCTCAGGTTGAGGTCATAGCCAATGTCACTTCTGGTCATCATGAGTGATGTTTCCTTATTAGAAGTTGGTGCAAAATTTATAGAGTCTCAAGTTACTGAGTCATTTTGCTTTGATTCTGACTTGAATTTCACTTTATAGTATTTCTCTCCTGACTAAACCTTTCTTCCAGAATTTGTTGTCATCCATAATGGGATCATCACAAATTACAAAGACCTACGGAAATTTCTGGTAAGATACTTCCCCTAGGCAACACACCCAAGTCAAGTGGGATTATTCTTCCCTAGAAATTTGCCAGATGAATCATTTCCCTCCAGAGAGCAGTGCAAGAGCTGAGTGAGACCCACTCTTGGCCACCTCACTAATGGGACATAAACTTCATCCCCAGATCAATATCCCCCAGATTATTTTTGGAGAATTAGTGGGGCATTTGTTTATCACAAGAACCACTGAAGATTCACAAAATCAAAAGATATGAAACTTGCTTTTATTAAAGTATCTTCACTGACTAACACATGAACTCACTCCTGAGGGAATGTTGGCTGGGAAGGCAGTGATGAATATCTAAGTATGAGAAGATTCTGGCAGTGGTTGAACTGTGGGTGGACTGAGCTCAACAAATTTGATCATTTTGACTGCTGTTATCTCACAATGTGCAGATAAGCAGCAAGGACAAGCTTCTGAGGCAGGATGATTTCAGGGAATGCTGGAATGACTCAGCTACATTGACCTGTGTGATTCTGGCAGACATTTCTCATCCCTTCCCTGTTTTCCTTGTTCTCACCTTAAGTCACTCTGAGAGTAACTCAAAAGGGAAGGGAGGGCATGATCCAGGCCAGGATTGTGCAGTGACCACTACCTGACAGTCTGTTCAATGGAATATTCCAGGAAAGCAAAGGCTATGAGTTTGAGTCAGAAACAGATACAGAGACTATTGCCAAGCTGATAAAATATGTGTTCGACAACAGAGAAATGGACGATATCACATTTTCAACGCTGGTTGAGAGAGTGATTCAGCAATTGGTGAGTTACAAGCGAAAGTCATTTGTTCCTTCGTTTATTAGCCAAATTTGCACAGAGTACCTGGAAATTAAAGATGACCGTCTACAGCATCTGGCTGTAAGATGTTATATCCTGGTACAGTTAGGAGAAGTTTTGTGGTTCTGGTAGTAACCATTACCTTGCTTCCTTTTAACATCTCTGAAATTGTGATTGATTCTTAAAACTTGACTTCCTATGTGATCTGGTTGGGAGTTTGATATAGTTACCTTTTCTGTTGAGTTGGTACACTATTCTTTACCTACCAAAGGTGAATTTAATGGCTTTTGGAGACAAAATTGTAGTCTTTCCTGCTACTTCAAGAAAGCAATCATTTATCAAAGGAAAGGCATACTCATACATTTTCATTGAGTAGAACTGGAAGGATGTAAGAGATAGCAGTTGGGGATTTTTGAGAGGTTTGACCTTAGAAGAACAGTGCAAAGGAGTTACCCCGTGATGGGAAAGGATCATGGTTCCAAAAGAGTTGTCTGTTCATCATAGAAGATAGCATATCATGTTATGTGCTTGAAGGGGATGATTCAGGAGGGAGGATGAGATTGGTGATGTCCTAGAGGACTGGACCCAAGAAAGAGCAGCACACAAATGAAAGGGATAGGGGGTTCAAGTGAAACTGCTTCTTAGAGAAGGAAGTGGGGAAGACCCAGGCTCTGTGTGGATGGGATGGTGGCGGAAGACTTCCCGAGTCCTTCCTCCCAAGAATCAGTGCTACCAATTGCACTTTCAAGGCAGCCCAGCCTAAGAATCTGAAACATCTGGTGTCATCTGCAGGCATTACACTGTAGTTTAAAAGATATCACCCTTTGGTGTTTTCAGAGCCTTTTTTAAAATAAGTAAATCTAGACCCAAAATAATTTGCCCTATGTGTCCCGATTTGGGGAGACACAGTGTAAAAGTCATTTATATAAAAAACCTTGTACCATATGTAATATATAGTAGAATGTACAGAGGGTCAGTAAACCGATTTGGCATTGTAGCATGCTACTTTCTCTTTTTCTTTCATAAAATTTTAAATTTTGGAAATACTTCCTGATGATGGCACTTCTGCAACTCCTCTTACCTGAAGCAATAGGGCCTCTTTTTGGCGCAGAGAAAGGTGGAGTGTTTTTCTATTTAGTTCTACTTCTGCATTGTTGACAAAATTGGCAGCATGAATGTCAGGTTCCTTGGGTGCATGACCCTTTCATTTAGGACAGTTAGAAAAGCCCCCAGAAGCCTGAAACCTTTCACCAATATGACAGAGTTTACATACTGACTGTGTGAAAAGTTGGGTCTATGTAGGTCCCCAGAATATAGGAAAAGTCACATAGCAATTTAGATTTTTTTTCTGACCATAACATAAACTAAGTCACCTAAGATCACAGTAATTTATAGTACAGGATGTCCAAAATATAGGACAGAAATTTATGAAAAGGATTTAAACAGAGCATTTGAAGACTTGAGTTATGACAAGTGGGCCCTGGTTCTGGTTTGCACACTGACATGCTAGAAGCAGATAGCAGTCATCATCAGAGAAATCATAATAATTACAATTATAACAATGCTTGCATCTATGAGTTTCATTTCTATTTACCATGAAGAAGACAATTCACAGTGAAAGCTGCAAAGATGCCCAACTAAGGTGTGGGACAGGATTTGACCCTAGACTCTTATGTGCTAAGTGTAGATCCTGGGTGAATCTTCACAGTTGCTCCCCGAGAAGGTGTTGTCTCTGAGGCCCCAAGTATGACTCTAGGCCCTGGTTCTCATTTTCTGAGATTCTGATTGTACTTCCCCATCCCGATCTTTGAAAAACTGGGACTTATTCTGCTATGGCCCCAGGCAGGTGTATCTTTCGTTGCTCAGTAACATCTGCAGATCCATCTTTGGTACAGGCATGAAACTGGGAGTTTGACTTTCCCATTCTGGTGCCACATTGCGTGAACTGTCCTGCATCCAGAATAAGTCACATGAATAAGTGACTCCAGGGCCACTCTCAGTCGAGAGGAATGCAGGGAGAGCAGGACAGCAGACCTGGCCTGCCCAGAGTGAGTTTTCCCTCACTTTCTTTCTTGTGTTTTTAGGAAGGTGCCTTTGCGTTGGTTTTCAAGAGTATCCACTACCCTGGGGAAGCTGTTGCCACAAGGTAAGACAAGACGCATTGATTTTTCTGGTAGTAAAAATGTAGAATAGCTGATGGCATAAGAAAGAGGTAAGGTCCCTGACAAAGTGCAAGGTTCTTGATCTAAAGAAAGACTGTGAATTCACCACAACGAATGGGCCTCATTATTTTTGTGACTGGCTTAATTTTTTAAAAGAGAAACCAGAAAGTTAAATTTTTATTTGAAATTTCCACATTTTATAAGTTGACAACAAGCTAAAACTTTGATAATTTTATTTTAAAGTTGGGCATACTTAACTTTTCTGGGAATTAAAGACTCTTTGGAGAAAAGCATGTAAAACTATGAACATAAGTAGGAGCAAAACTGAACATTGATTTGAATTCAGAAGAAGCAACTTAAAAGATCAGAGTTCCAACATCATCACTTTAAAGCCAAGGGTGCCCCATGAATCAGTGGGGAAAGACTGGGTCAGCCTGTGTCCCTCTGTTAAAACCTTATGGCCTTGAGTCACATGTGGATTCACATGCATGGGTGTGTGGGTGCCATCATTATTTTACATTCAGTAGGATTGATTATTTATTTGTCCACTCATCCTTCTACCCATTTATCCTTCCATTCATCTATTCATCTATCCATCTAACCATCCACTGAACTAATAATGTTAAATATTTACTATGTACTGTGTTCTGGGACCTTAAGTGACCCTGACCTGGTCTTGCTCATAAGAACTGGTCTTGCTCATAAGGCATGTGTGGTGGCACATGCCTATAATCCAAGCACTGGGAGGCAAGAGGACAGGGATCGCTTGAGTTCACGGATTGAAGACTACCCTGGACAACATAGCAAGACATGGTTCTCGAAAAAGCAGATGGGCACAGTGGCAGGTGCCTGTAATCCCAGCTACCTGGGAGGCTAAGGCTGTGGATTGCTTGAGTCAGCAGGATCCAAACTACCCCAGGCAACATAGTGAGACCTAGTCTCAAAAAATAAAAATAAAAAAGAACGACATTTGTGCAGGAGGACAGCCTAGGGTCAAGGACAGTATGCTCTATGATGAGGGTTGTGGGGGACTGAGGGAGACAGTTCACTGGGAGCCTGGTATGAGCAAAGGTGCCCAGAGGGAGTGGGATACTCCAGGGAACTGCAGATGGACCATGATTGGGTGAGCAAAGACACTGATGGGACTGGAATCTCTCCCAGTTTCAGTGCGGGCTTACTGACACCTGCTGTGTTCTAGGCATAGGATAGCAGTCGATAAGGTTGTGTGAACACTGCCCATGAATTATTAGTGGGGTTGAGTAATTGCAGAGACCTTGATCTGCAGAATCTTGAGTTTACTGCAGGCTACAGGCTTCATTATGAAGGCACTGGGGAACCATGGGGAAGGCATCTATGATCCTGGAAGACTAAACTAAACCAGGTCCCCAGAGAGGGTGAGACTGTCCCATGCACACTATAACATTGTCTGTGGATGTATTATGATTTTATTTTTCCTAGGACAGTAACTAGTTTACCATTTGGAATTTTTTTAATTAAAAAAAGAAATGAAGTGGTTAATCAAATGCAATTCTAGAATTATTTTGATGCCAGTGATCATCTAGTGAGTTTTATATTTTTTAATTAAAATGTTTTATTCTTAATTGATTGCACATATATATACAATATACACACACGTGTGTGTGTATATAGTACATATATTACATTGTTGTCTACCCCGATATTCTCCCATCACTTTATCCCATTTGGAATTTAATTCATTCCCATTTGGAATTTAATTCATTTAATTCAAATTTAATTCAATAAATTTTATTCATTTAATTCAATTGTAGAATTATAAAATACCAGTTGGTCCCCATCAATTTGAAACCCCTTTTAAGATTCAATATCATGAAATAGTTATTTTAAAAGAATGCAAAAGCTGGTATAAAGCAGCAATAAAGGTGTGTTCTATAAATTATCTATAACTGATGGCTCTATAACCTGGTTTGGGATAATCTTTGGGATGTCTTCAGAGCATTATAAAGTCTAGGGAATTCACAAAGCTCAATGTACGACAATAGTATTGGGGAGACAGTTGCCAAGGAAACCAGAACTTTCTCATTTTCATTATGAAGACTATTAAGTCATTTCCCTTTTGGATCTAGAACTGTCTCTGATTTGCTTTCTATGCAATAAAACATTGTCCAAAATACTGTAGGTGCTTGTAGCACCTTCTTAAAAGTCATGGACTCTGTCTCGACCTTGAGAAATCAGAAGTAGGCTCCAGATAGGTCAGCACTACTGAAAAACAAGAACTGCTATTGTGAATAAGGTTAATAGGCTGAACAAATGTATGTGGAAGTAAAATATCATCTCTTGTTTTGACTAATATATTTGAGAGACAGCATTCTTAAGTTGTCTTCTCAGAACAGTCCTAGGTTTTCTTCCTATTTGTGAGTTAATATTAGTGAGGGGAGAAAAGGCACACATTCTTTGGTAACCACAGCAGTATAACTAAGACTGTTGAGTGTTGACTAAGACTCACGGACCAGGTGTGGACTGCTTGTTACATGGCACACCTGATGTGCACTTGTTTGGCATGCTGCAGCTGAGAGAATGAGCACAGAAGTGGTTTGTAAACAAGGAGCCATTCAAATCATGGAATAATACCATAAAGGCATCAGCTAACAGAAGTTGTGAGTAGGAAAGAAACACCATATATAAGATGCTTTGCTGAGATTCTCTTCCAGGATATGGGAAGCTGGTGCAGGTGGCTGAGTCTGGGGAACTGGGACAGGAGGGAGGCCACCCGTGGCAGGAACTTCAGGAACTCCCCAAGGCTTTGCCTTATGAATACCATTGACCCTTTGTGATGAGTTCAGGTTGGGGTTTCAAAACTCAGACAAAAGCACTTCCTCTCAAAGTCGAGTAATCCTAAAGCCAATGTCATGCCTCCCAAAGCTGGAAGACAGTTGAGTTAGGCAAGGGGAGGCAAAGAGAATCTGAGGGAAATCTGGGGCATGAGGGTTGCACTTGAGATGTGCAGCAGATGGGGACATGTGTGCTGCTGGCCCTGCTGATGTATCAGTCTCTGGTCTGACCAAGTACTGGATCATTGCTGCCCCTGTCAAGCCCTGGAGCATCTTCCTCCTGCATGACCTCAAAATGACACTGTCCTGATGAGAGAGCCAGATGTGGGGATCCCACCTTAGAACTACAACGATGATGGCCAGTCCCACTAGGGGTGTCCAGGTCATGGGTTAGCTTTATTTCCTCTTGTCTCTATAGGAGAGGCAGCCCCCTGCTGATTGGAGTGCGGAGCAAATACAAACTCTCCACGGAACAAATCCCCATCTTGTACAGGACACGTAAGTTTCTTGAAAACAGTTTGAGCTGTACAGAATGGCCCCTCTGCAGCAGCATGTCTTCATTTTGGTTCAGTCACTCTGTACTTGATTTCAGGTTGAAAAAGTTCTCATGCAGTTGAGACTTGGCTCTGGTTTTTCAGAAGCTTTTATTGTGGTTATTTTCAGTTTCACCAGTCCAGGGAACAGCATGAGGCTCCATTATACAAAGGCACTCCTGACCTGATTTGAACATTGATTTGGTTTGTTTTGTGTGCAGTCATTTAAATGATCCTGCAGCAGTTCTGCAGTTTGGGGGTCCTTTATGTGGTTTGGCTGATGCAGTCAGAGCTATAAATAGTACATTTTCACCACATACATTCAAAGGGAAAGTTGGTTCCTTCATGTTATTCAAACAGAATAATTTAGCAGGCTTTACAATCTCTTTCTTCACTTCCTAGGCAATATTGAGAATGTGAAGAATATCTGTAAAACAAGGATGAAGAGGCTGGACAGCTCAACATGCCTACACGCTGTGGGTGACAAAGCAGTGGAATTCTTCTTTGCTTCTGATGCAAGGTAGCTGAAACTTAGTGCCTTTCTTTCCTAGGATTATGTAACTAAGGATGACTGGGTAAAATCTCCCTAGTGGAACTGTCCCCTCACAGTTCAGCAATGGACAGGGTTAATGGCACCTTCCAGCTTTAGTGGTCCTCCAGGAACCTATGGACCGCGGGCATCTGCCTGGTTTTATCGGCAGCCCTGGTAGCCACGGCCAGGTCCATTGCTGGACACAATGCTTTGGGCTTGCACAGTATAACTGAATTAGTTGCCAAAATTTTTACTGGGAGATTTCACATACAAATCTCAGTTTCTAAATTCTGTGGAGAAGCAGCAGATCTGAATCATTGGCTGTGCTCCTTACAGCCCTGGTTGTCCATCCTTTAAATGGAGCCCATGTCTCCAGACCATTGACCTTTTCCATACCCTGCCCACATTTGCTTGAGTCCAACATAAAATACAGAGCCAGAATGTAGGGTCCATTTGATTCCAAAGTTCACACTCCCAACAGTACATAAAACAATAATTCTAAAATGTCTAAAGCTCTTTCATGAACATGTCTACAAACTTAGTCTTTCCAGGTTTGATTTTTTGGTAAGATTTTTTGCTTCATAGGTGGTGATTTGCTTCCTAGGTTCTGGCATGCATGTCTCATTGTATGTCTTTTTCTTGGGTTAAGATTGATCCAAGGGCTCGAATATCACCAGTCTTACCCATCCATTAAAAAACTGCTCTGTTATAAAGTTTTTTACCTCTTGATTTCAACAGCTGGTTAAAAGTATTAATAATTAGGAGTTTGTAGGGTGTTTTTTTCCTTAATTCCATCATTTTTTTCTTTTTTGGTTTCGTACCTCTGGTAAAGAGAAACTTGCTTTCATAGACATTATGATTATTCTGAAAAACAGATCCTTTAGAAAGGCAAGATAAATCTTTCCCTTTGCAATTCAGAATAAGTTGGTCCTTAAGCATTCTCTAAAAGTGACACTGTTTGAATCCTGATTTGAAGAAAGCAATTATAAAAGAACATCTGTGAGATAACTGGGAAATTTGAATATCTTGTATATTTGATATGAAGGAATAATTATTAATTTTAGATGTGATGATGGTATTGGCGCATGTAAAAATAAATTCTTGCTTTTTGATTATACACACTAAAACAAGTTATAGCTGAAATAATATGATATCCCCAAATAATTCAGGGGAAGGAGAGGGAAGCATGAATTAATGTTTATAGTATAATGTCTCTTTCCCCCCAAAATGTCTTCAGTGCACTGATATGGACCTGGACTTGCAGGTATTGAGTGACTGCCTCCCCATCACTGTCAAGGGTAGGTGTATCTGTAATGCCCATGTTTTCCTTCTTCCAGCGCTATCATAGAGCATACCAACAGGGTCATCTTTCTTGAAGATGATGACATAGCTGCAGTGGCTGATGGGAAGCTCTCTATTCACCGGGTCAAACGTTTGACTAGTGATGACCGTTCTCGAGCCATCCAGACCTTGCAGATGGAGTTGCAGCAAATTATGAAAGGTAGATATTTTCCAAGGGTCTATGTGTGGTAGTCTCAGTGCAGTTGCTCTTTGGGGGGGGGGAGCTCCTGAGACATTTGGTGCTGTCCTGCCTTGCCCTGCCCTGCCCTTAGTACATGCCACAGCCCTCCTGCCCACTGTGGCCTGTAGGTGGTCTGTAGCTCACAGCTGATAAGAAGTGGAGAACCTGACCTGGATTCTCCAATAGGAACCCCAGACTGTATTCAGGTACTGGGGCCTCTTGCTTGATTCAACCCTAGTCCATAATCTGCCTCCCTTCATATTCTCTGGGACACATTTCTATATCCCAAGCTTTCTTCTCTGGATGGAGGGTCACAGAGGAATATGGGCCACTTTGTCCTTGTGAGAAGAGCCTATCTGCCTCCACCCATGTTTATCTCCCTCACCCTCATTTCCCTCTCTGTACCTACATTTGTCCCCCTCACCACATTTGTCTCCCTCACCACATTTGTCTCCTCACCCACATTTGTCTGCTGCACCCTCTTTCTCACAGGCAACCCAGTTAAGCACATGACTCAGACCCTGTCATTTCATTCCTTAAAGCCCTCCAACTGCTTCCTGCCATTCCTACAGATCCACCATCCCTGCGATAGCCCACAAGATGCCACCTACCTGGCCAGCCTGACTTGAGCCTTTCCTCACTGCACCCGCCTACCTGGCTGCTTGCTGCCACTCAGACCCATGCACTTGCTGCTCCTCTCACAGACTGATTTCCTTTGATCATTGCCTTTGTTATGTTATCACTTTAGAGCCCTTTCTGATCCTATGTTTGCAATGGTCCCTCTCCCCCTTCCTCACTGGTGTCACCTGCTTCATGGCATCTTTTATACACGTCTTCTGGCAGTAGCTGCAGACAGGGAGCTGTGCACTGTCCGACTTCAGGCATGTGAGTGTCCCAGAGAACATTCCACTCTATCTCAGCACACCTCCAGAGCACTCAGTACAGTACCTGTCAAGGACCTCAACACTGTCAAGATTATCCCTTTGACATTATCCAATTCCATTCAAATCAGACCCTGGAAAAAAGCATTTATGACTAAAAAAAGTTTTTAATACAGAATCCAGAAAGGCATTTGTTAATTACCGCTTGGGTCTACTTAATTTTTACTTTCCCATGTAGGTGAATATTTGGAAGTAAACAATTTGCTTTCCAATAAGGGGAGCACAGCCCACAAAGACCAGTCCCAAATTTATTACTTCCCTTCCTCAAACTGCATGGTTTGATGTGTAAGCTGGAGATAGTAATCATACCTAACATGCTTCCCTCTCATTTATCACCTGGAGCATCTAGTGGGAAAATGCTGGGGCACACATTTGCGGTGACCCTTACACGTCACTATGATGGACGGCATAATGACTTGTTTCAATTCAAAGCTAAATATTAGAAATGTAACTAAACTGAAAGTGACATGTCCTGTCCTTATTTTACCAGGTAACTTTAGCGCATTTATGCAGAAGGAGATATTTGAACAGCCAGAATCAGTTTTCAATACCATGAGAGGTCGGGTGAATTTTGAAACCAACACAGGTAATCCCTTGTCTGAGCTGCAGGCCAGTGCACATCCCTTGTATCGGTTCAGCATTTGACTCCTGCTTGTGCCCTGCAGTGCTCCTGGGGGGCCTGAAGGACCATTTGAAGGAGATTCGACGGTGCCGACGGCTCATTGTGATTGGCTGTGGGACCAGTTACCATGCGGCCGTGGCTGTAAGTGCAACATACTGGGCTCTTCATGTTATGGGGGTGTGGTAGGGATCTACAAAGAGATATGTCTTAGGGACCTACGAAGAACTTTGTCTTAAGTGCTAACATGTATGTAGCCTTGCAAATCTGTGTGCCCAGGAGCTGACGTGGCGCCCTTTTCCCTGTATTGTGGTCCGTGAGTTACTAAACTTCCCTCACCACCCTCATAGGGTGGTGCCACTGCACATACTGTCCCCAGATGCCCAGCTGCCTGTGTTCCTGAAGTGTCCCTGACTGACCTTAGTTCTTGTTCTTGTTGACTTTAGACACGACAAGTTTTGGAGGAACTGACAGAACTCCCTGTGATGGTTGAACTTGCTAGCGATTTTCTGGACAGGAACACACCTGTTTTCAGGGATGATGTTTGCTTTTTCATAAGCCAGTCAGGTAAGGGATACAGATTTCCATTTGTTTATCTCAGGGCTCAATCCTCTCTGCAACACCCTAGGCCTTCTGCCTTCATTCAGTTAAGATGCCTGCGCCCCATGCAGCAAGTGCTTCCCCCTGGTCACTTCCCTCAGCTGCCTTTGTGTTACTGTACAGCTGGGCTGCATGCCAGCACTTCCCCTGCAGCACAGCCTCCCTCCCACCACCCCAAGTCCAGGACTCCAGGGACCTCCTTTCGAGTGCTTAAGAATCTAGGTTGGGCTTAATTTACTGGAGAACAAGTTCTCCAGAGTTTTAGAGTGTAGCGAATATAGTTTGAGCTTTGGGGGACTTAAAAACATAGGAAGTATGTGCTGACTTACTTGTGAAGCTGAATAGTTTTATTATAAAAATAATTTGAATGTACACTGGGAGGCTACAAGAGGTGTTTTCCTATAAGACAAGAGTTGTTTGAGAAATACTTTTAGGGTATTATTGATTTTTACTGTTAAATATTAGCAATGCTGAAAAAGCAGATCAGAGATGTAGAAAGGGCACTGAGAACCAGGCCCACTGTGTGGGCCCCAGCTCTGTCACATGAGGCTTTGTGGTTGATTTTCTCTGTCTCTGAGCTCCTCATTCTCAAGGGGAAGTTCGGGACAGTGGCCCCCCATGGGGTCATCAGGAGAGTTCAGTGAAACAGTGGATGAAAAAGTGCTTCCACAAACAGTAGCAGATTTTGAATCTTAGAATCAACTGGAAGAATTGTTGAGCATGCATTTTCTGAGCACATGCTGGCTGTATCTGGGCACCAATTTCTATACCAGAGCAGAAGGTGAATGAGTCAAGAGCTGGGGGTGAGCTGACAGAGCTGTGTGCTGGCGAACATGCTTTAAAGGCAGGGCCCTGTATGGCAGGTGAGACTGCTGACACCCTCCTGGCATTGCGCTACTGTAAAGACCGCCGGGCTCTGACCGTGGGTGTCACCAACACTGTGGGCAGCTCCATCTCCCGGGAGACCGACTGCGGTGTCCACATCAATGCAGGACCAGAGGTCGGCGTGGCCAGCACCAAGGTAGATGGAGCTACACGTGCCCCTGCAGGAGTGGGGGTGCCTTGGGAAGGAGACTCTAAGGGAGCCATGATCTGTTTCCCTTGCGTGGTCACCAGGCACACATCACTTCCCACTCTGCCAGCACCACCTCTTCTTTGTTCACAGGCTTATACCAGTCAGTTCGTCTCTTTGGTGATGTTTGGTTTGATGATGTCTGAAGACCGAATTTCTCTACAAAATAGAAGACAAGAAATCATCCATGGCCTGAAATCTTTGCCTGGTACGTGCCAGAACTAAAGTTTACTCATTTTCAAATTAGTAGATTTCTGACTAGTCTCTGTCTTGGCTTTTAGCTTTTACCTGTAGTTGATGCTGTTAATCACATTCCTTCTCAAAACTGCCTACTCATCACTCACTCCAGCAGCTCCAACTGGGTCAGGGTAAAATTCCTCACTCCAGAGCCTGGACTCATGCAAAGTGGTTCCCTGTTGCTTCTTCCCACCCCTCTCCTTTCCCTCCTGGGGCTGCCTCTCAGGCCTTCTGATCTCAGCGATGCCAAGTTCTTTCCACTACAGGGCCTTTGCACTGACTTTTCCACCTACTAACACCCCATTCATTCAACCAGATGTCTCTTCTGCGACCCTTTAACCACCATAATTAGCTGAAGTCCCAATTCCCTAGCCAATTCTGTGAAACACTACCTCATTTATAGCGCATGCTATGACCTGAGTTACCTGCTCATCCATGTACTGGCTTGTCCTCCCAACAAGAGTGTCAGCTCAGTGGGTGCACAACCCTGGTTACTGTGCTCAGGACAATAGGTGTGCAGGAAATAACCCAGGAGGAGCAAATGTTCCCAAACTTCTTCCTGACCAAGATTGCCCCTCCGCACTCTCATTAACCTTTCCTCCTTTGCTGGGCCCTGTTTTTTGCAGTTGGTAAGATAACAGTGTCTATTATGCTTAATGCTAGAGCTCTTTGAAGGGGCCAGAGTTGCAAGTAGTCATTTTTTCATTTATTTGGTTGTTGATTCATACACATATATTCAGGTCCAGCACCCCATCTGCCATCCTGAAACTGCCAAGATAAGTAGCCTCACTTACTTATTCTCCAGGAAGGAAAGAAGCCTTTGGGTTGATCTCTGCAGTCCTGAGAAAGGGTTATGAGAGACCTCACCCTGTGGCTAACAAGACAGGAGTTCTAGGGGCAGGATGATCCCAGGGCTGTGGTTGCACCCTTCTGGCATTGGGCAGGCACTGCCCCCTCCCACTGAGAGTGAGGGGCAAAGGGAAAACTCCAGAGAAAATAGTGAGGGAAATTCACATTTAAGAACCTAACAAGTACTGGAGCTAGGGACGTGGGATCTGAATGTGACCAGGCTGACATCTTAAAATTTACAGAAGAGAAAAGTATTCTTAAGTCAGATAATAACCTCACAAATGTCTATTCTGATGTTTGAGTCAGTATCTAGCAAGATGTGATCTAAAAGACACTTTAAGTCTGAAAGACTTTCAGATTGAAAGTTTTCATAGGCTGTTTTCATAGTGATACATTGTCTATAATAAGCCTTCTGTACCCCTTTCACTGGGCAATGTTTGCAAAGGCAGCAGCAGCTGCTGCAGATGTTGTGACACACTCCTAGGCAGGGCCATGGCCCTTCTGACTCCCTAAGGTAACATCAGTCCTGCAGTCAGAACCCAAGAGTCATTACTTTTTTAAAGGACACCAAGTAAGTTCCAAAACCTTATCTTACCATGACTTTTCTCTGTGAATCTTGTTTCAAAACTTCTGTGACCGACTCTCCCCTCTGTGTGCCTGTGATTAGAACTGATCAGGGAAGTATTGTTGCTGGACGAGAAGATCCACGAGCTGGCGCTGGAGCTCTACAAACAGAGGTCGCTGCTGGTTATGGGGCGGGGTTATAACTACGCCACTTGCCTGGAAGGAGCCTTGGTGAGCCCCCCTCTACTCACCTCCTCCCTTAAATCCCCCCTCTGTAGTCCATGGTGCAGCCCATGGGTAGCGTGAGTGCAGGCACAGGAAACAGCTTTTGATCCCCAAGGAAGAGGACAGGGCTGGGCTGGGGAGGGGAGATACTACAGACCCTGCGGCTTCCCTGAACACCAGCTCATAAGCAGGTCTTGTAGTCCTAGGATATGAATACAGGGGCTCCCAATCTCCTGGAAAAAGGGCAGGGTAGTGTTAGGGAGTTCCCTGAGGTTTCCACCTACACCGGACTCCATCTAGAAGTCTATTCACACCTCATGAGCATCTTCTTAGAGGTTGGAAAGTAGAGTTCACTTTTTTTGTAGGAGGACACTGAGCCTCCAGAAAGTCATCTCACTCAAGTTTCCAGAAAGATGTGATCAGTCTGAGATTTGAACTCAGGTCAGTGTGGCTTTTGGACTTTCTACTGCATGAGAAGCCTATTATGGTCTGCGACCTGACTTGGAGAGACCACAGTGGTGGGGTGGGAACTCTGGAGAGTTTCCCTTTTACCCCCCAAATACTCCCAATACAATACAGGGGTCACTCCTGGTTATGGGGCAGGGTTATAACTATGCCACTTGCCTGGAAGGAACCCTGGTGAGCCCCCCTCTACTCACCTCCTCTCTTAAGTCCCCCCTCTGTGGTCCATGGTGCAGCCCATAAGTAGCATGATGGGTAGCATGATATACAATATTCCCAAAATGAAACTACAATACTCCCAAAAGAAACTGTGAATCATGTAGGGATGAACTTTGGAGGTTCTGCATTTTTGAAATCCACCACTGTTTTAACCTCTGTGACAAAAAAAAAAGATCCACATCACCATAAGAGAAAGCTGATGGAGCAAGAGCCAGATGCCAGGAGCCAGGGGCTGTTGAAGAGGTGGGCGGTGCTATGCAGGGTCCTGGTTGTAGTGCTGGCCCTTGATTCACTGTCCACTTGCTACTTGTGCCTCAGAACATTCAACTCAAATAGAACTCGAGAGAGCCTTACAGGTGAGGCAACATCTAGTTTCCAGACCAGCTGCCATGATAGATTTTTCTCCCCTGCTTTCCTTTTGGGAAAAAGTTGCAGAGAAATGTGGAGAGACTATTACCTGAGGTGAGGGACATGTGTGTGGTGGGGGTGAAAGATGTGAATTACCTGACTGTAATGAACTCCAACTTCATATCTTTCCAATGGAAATTCTGGCCCCTGATACAGAAAGTGAGGGGTTGGGTAAGCTGCCTTTCAAGGTGTGCAGAAGTAAGACCTGGATGAGGTACACTTTCAGCCCCTTTGGCTTTGCTGCTGGGGTGGGGGTCAAACTACAATGCCTGAGTGCTCGTGAAAGATGCGTCTTCAGCTGCATCTCCAAGTTGGGCCTTAGGGAAAGAAAGAAGCTTTTACACAGCTGCTGGCATAAGTCAATGGCCTCTCTGTTGTCACTTGGGAGCCAGCACTCCAGCTGTCTGGGGTATCTAGGGTGGAACCACACTCCTGTTTCTCTGACCCAAATAAATAATTCCAGGGAAGCTAAGAAATGTTTTCTTCAACACTCTCACCAGTTCACTGACGTGGATTTAATGGGCACTGAACAGACATAAATCTCTTTGAACTTAAATCTCTTTGAACTGAATAATCAAAGACTAGTCAAATGTATGATTTTGGTTTGATTGGCAAATGGGAGCAACTTTTTGAAAGTTATTAATGGCCCAGAATTTGGGGAATGATTACTTAGATAACTGAATGAAGGTATGTCTAGGTAGTATAACACCATGAATACAGCTTGTAACTGTAGGGCGGCCATTGACTACCTATGGCTGAGGAATGAAAGGGAGATTGATGCAGACTTGTCCATCCAAAGAGGATGGCTACTCCTAGGGGCCAGTGTATGGACACCAGGTGCATGCTGGGCTTTTTGCATGCCTTGAGCAGTGTGGCCAGCCTGCTCCTCTGGTCCTGGCCTTGCCAGTTGCCCTTAGTGCTGTTAACTGCTCCATGCATCCGTCTGCCTTGTGGCCTTCAAGTTCCTGCCTTTTAGCATCATCTTTTCCCAGCTTTCTTTACCCCAGTTGATCTCCAGTTCTGTCTTCCCAGTATGACTGTCATACTACCTCTTGTTTCCCCAGAAAATTAAAGAGATAACATACATGCACTCAGAAGGCATCCTGGCTGGGGAGCTGAAGCATGGGCCCCTCGCACTGATTGACAAGCAGATGCCTGTCATCATGGTCATCATGAAGGATCCCTGCTTTTCCAAATGCCAGAATGCCCTTCAGCAGGTCACAGCCCGCCAGGTAAGAGCCCCTTGCTGATCTGGGGCATCCTCTTTGCTGCTGTCTTCACACATGGCCACTATATGCACTGTCTACCAGCACCAACTAGCTATGCGTGGTCCAGCTAATGAGCAGCTATGACTCCACATTCACTCCTGGTTCCCTCAAAGTAGTTCATGTATGTGCAAAAGAACTGATCAGCCTGCAAGCCTCCAACAGCAACCCCTCAGTGAGACCCAGCTATCCAGATGGCCCAGAATCACAAGCCTGGAAATGGGAGGATGTACTTCTGGTGGAGTACCCCAGGGGCAACCCTGAAACTACCCAGAGTCAGGGCAGTTTCACAGATGAAGATCACAATCCTCCATAGACTGTGCTCACTTCAGACACTGGCTGCAAGCTTGGCATCACTAGGCCACCCATACTTCTGACCAATAGGATACATATTCACGAGTTCCCCCTACTTCCTCAGGTTCAATATCTGCTAGAATAAAAAGTGCAGAAAAGCATGGGATATATTCTGAAAAACGCATTAGTAGGTGACTTTTGTGTATGAACACATTAGTGTATAATAACACACACCTAGATAATATCGCCCACTACAATCCTAGGCTGTGTGATACTGCCTATTGGGACCATCATGTCATTATGTGGTACATGGCTGTATTATTATTATTATGGGTTGTTGGACAGGATACAAACCAGGACCCTCCAAAAGAAGAAATTCATGGATAAAGGGCCTCTAAACTCAAAGCTTCCTAGTCTTTTGGAAGCTTCATCCTCTGTACTTGTCAGGGAACCTCCCTGAACTGTTAGTTTCAGCATCCAGTTTATACTGGGGTCTCATTATTAAGACATATTGGAGCCAATAGCTGATCATATGATTGGGCTCAACTTCTAGCACCACATATCAGGAGGCTATATTGATCCCATGGGCTCAACCCCAACCCTTTAATCACCTGATGAATCTTTCTGGGATGGTCTGCTTCATCCTAAATCTACCTACAGGCTCACCAGGAGTCACCTCATTAGCATAAGCTCAGGTGTGATTGACCAGGAAAGCCCTAAGGTCTAGAGACCACTCTCCATCAGCCTGGGACCAATAATCAGCCAAATCTTTCACAGTCTTCAATATACGATGGTTTTATTTACTTTTTGATTTTACAAGGTGATAACACATTAAGGATTTGGTGGGAACCAGACTTCAAATTTTGAGTTTTCATCTTTACCAACTATGATGTGCTATACAATACTCTCCTGAAGCTAAATAGGCATTAAACTGCAGCTCCCACTCAACCACCCTATCAAGTGGTAATCTGTAGATTGTTTTTCAGTGCAAAATTCAATAAATTACATGAGCATGTCAGCATTTTCATTTAAAATAGGTCTTGTATTACGGTATGCTTTTACCCAACTCTAGGCTAATGTCAGTGTTCTAAGCACATTTAAGGTAGGCAAGGTTGTAATGATTGGTAGGCCAGGTGTATTAAGTGTATTTTCAATTTATAATATTTTTAGTATTGATGATGAATTTATTAGGCTGTAACTGCATCACGAGTCAAGGATGACAGTATTATGCTACTGTTGTCCAAGCTAGGAGGGTGGAACCCCTAAGCCCATCTTCAGAGACCCCATGAAGTAAGGAAGGTAAAGTCATAAGCCTGAGCATATGCACCAGTCTTCCCACAAATCTTCAAGAAGGCAATCTTTCATCCTTCAGATCTCAATCCAACCTTTAAGAGAGGCCTTCACAGACCTCACTGGTGCCTCTCAATGTTTACCCTCTTTCACTGCCATGTAGGTACTTTACTGGTTTGCTCTGAACCCCACTAGAATAAGGAGTTGATCTGCCTCACCTTTTGCAGAGTGTATTGAAGCCTCCTATCAAACAGGAGCTGGTGATAACCCTACCAGGGAGGTGGAAGAAGCTCAACAAAATCATCAAGCATTGTCCTTTATAGGATTCTGTATTGCTCACCCCTAACTCTAACAAGAAACCGATTGCTGTTAACATTGCAATGTTATTCTCAGAAACTCTGCTGTGTGTGACTGAATGCTTCTTTCAGAAATGATTTCCCTTTTTACTGTATTTTCTGCTTTAGGGTCGTCCAATTATACTCTGCTCCAGAGATGACACTGAAAGTTCAAAGTTTGCATATAAAACAATAGAACTGCCGCACACCGTGGACTGTCTCCAGGGTATCCTGAGTGTGATTCCACTGCAGCTCCTTTCCTTCCACCTGGCTGTTCTCCGAGGATATGATGTACGTCCAAATATTGCCCCTAACCCAGCAAAGAGGAGAAATGTAACCCCAGGATTGCCTTTTGTTCTTAAATACTTAGTATAAATATTCATAGGAGAAATAATTTCATTTAAAATGACTCTTTTGGAAATAATTTATACCCTGTGAACACAACCCTTGGAAACTATAAGATGTACCAAAAAGGCCCTCTCATTAAACACTAGCCTCATCATCCAGTGGTAATGTTAATTAGCAAATTTAAGTCTCTTGTGCCTGTTAATTTAGTATTTTCAAGATTACATCAAAGATAAAACTTTGTTTTAATTATATTACAAGTAATTTCTTTCAAAATGAATTTGCCATCAGCAACATTTAACCACTACATAATATTCTACCACAATCTTATAACATGAATTGTAATTATTGAAACGGTTTCAAATATTTTTGAACATCTGCATATAACTACAGCAAACATCTTCATACATGCATGTTTAGGATTCATCCTCAGTCTAGCAAGTGATTTTGAGACTTAGATATATTGTCAACTTATGTTCTACAAAAAAAATTATGATCACACTACCAAGTATGTAAGAACTTATGAATCATTGTGCAAGAAATAGACGTTTATAACAATTTTATTTTGAGAATCTTTACAGCAATACAAAGTAAAACAACAAAAAATATACAGCAAATACCTGATAACATAAACATCCAGAATTGATGTTTGCTAACATTTTTGTCACATTTCTTTCATATCTTTAACCTATAAAAGAAATAGATGGCAAATAAAGTTGAAGACCACTTTTATCAACCTTACCTAGTCACTTAACCTTCCCAATCCTAACAAATCTCATTTAGTGCAAATCCTTCCAAAAAGAAGTGAATGCCAGTAAATATTGAATTAGTTGGTTTCAGGAGCATGAATCTTGTCCTTTTTGTAATTTCAGTGACACTTTCAGAGTGTGAAACTGCTCCCAGTAGGTAGGTCCATGGGTTCCAAGGCAGCACCATCTCTTGGTCTTCAAGAACTCTGACAATAGGTTTAAGCGATAGCATGCTGTTGAGATGTGTGGGGTCCTGATCAGATACTTATTTTTGTTTTAGGTTGACTTCCCCAGAAATCTGGCCAAGTCTGTCACTGTGGAATGAGAACAGGAGCATAAGGACACTGTTGCCATTTTCAGTCTGGTTCAAGACCCAGTGACACCAAGTGGAAAGAAATGCAGGCGTTCTCTGTGTGTTTGAGTAGATCCAGTAGGGCTTGCCAGCTTCCATGTGCCTTGTGCCTTGTACCCAAGTGCTTTGCTTACAGCAGATACTGTTTCTCTGTTTCCTGCTGTTGCCAGAGAAGGGAATCATTGTTTACATATGGGAATCAGAGCAGACTTTTTCACTACCGTGCAATAGATACAGCTCTATTCAGAGCAACTGTGAACCTTTTTAAACCAACATTAGCTAGTTTTAAGACAAAATATTTATATAAAGACAATTGTATAGCATCTAAGTTATTTTTCTAGTATGTGACTTTCTATGGCCAAGGTAATGCCCAGACAGTGCATCCCAGCTATCCACTGTACCCAGTCTCCTGGCAGGGGGGCATTCATGTCATTTGAGCAGAAGGCATTGCTGTTCTGGCATCCGTTTCCCTTCCCTTCCTCATTGTGCTCTTCCTGAGTCCTGCCTCTGACATCAGGGATGCCCCTTGTGCAATCTTCCTATGTCTCCTTCAAGTTCTGTCAAAATCTATTTCATTCTCATCTAAGTTCTTTCAATTCTCTAACTTGTATTAATATGATCACAGTTATTTTTCAAGCCCAGGCAGCATTTCAGTCCCTGCTCCTGTCCATCATAAAATAGCTTGAGCTATCCTACAAAGAGTAGTTTCAAGTGAGCAACCTTGCTCTCTATTTAAAAGTGTGTACAATCAAAGTACTATGCAATTTTAAAACAATAAAGACAATAGAAATTTTTTGTGTATTTGACTTTCTGACAATGGCATTTTTTTGTGTGTATTTGGACAAATGGGGGTTCAGCAATGTCTGATGGGAGCAGCCCCACTGGTTAGAAGTATTGACACTGTCCTGTAACTCCCTTCTCCCTCCTACCCATCCCCCAACACACTGGTGACCTGCTTGGATCTAGTATGAAAATGAGGACTGTTTATAGGATGAAACAAAATGGTGGAGATGATTTGGGACTCTCAGCTGAGAGTCCATAGAATAGTTAGAAGGAATCAGACCATATGATGTTATTTGAGACAGCTGCCTTAAGCCTGAACAGGCTGCGTACCTCCCTTCACCCCCGTGAGCCCATTATGGTCATTGATTTAACTCATACAATCAGGCAGGAAGATTGCTTGATTAGCCAAAACCTAACTGATCAAATAAACTGCCAAACAGAGTTCTGAAGGCTTGCAGTGGTGGTGGTGGTGGTGGGGGGATTACAATTTACAATTTCAAGGAATGCAATTCCTGTGGTTTGAATGCTATCCTTATTGCAGCTAATTGATACGTGTACTCTATCATCTAGACTCTCATCAGACCCTTGTTCTGGGTTACCCATGGGCTGCTTAACCACTTCATTCTCTTTTATGTTCTTCCTTATCACAGGTGTTCGAAGCCTTGGAACTTTATTTCCAGGTTAAATTTCACCAGAAGCAGTCATGGGAAGTTTGGAAGACATTTTAGAAAACATTTATTGAGAAAGCACATTGATTTTTTTTTCCTCTGGAAAAGGCAGGTAGAAGCATGACTTCAACAGACAGAAGATACTGCTTTGGTCCTTAGCAACAAAGCACTAACTATGGTGGTACTCCCCCCAACCCAACCACCACCACCACCACTAATGCTCCTGGCAACTGTGGGCAGGAGCATATGCCTTTGGCTCCTCCAGAAGTCCCAATTTTGGAGAACTGACAGGAACCAAATTAGTTGTAGCAGTGTTCTCTGACCACCATCCTCCAGCCCTTCTCCCAAATTGACTAAGGTCTTGCCGGAAATGCCTGCCTTAGTTTCTCTTCCTAGTCAAACTATGGCCAGTACAACTTCTGAGGTAGGGACTACAAATGAGCCAGAACATTTTTATGTGGACAAGAACCAAAAAAATGTATTTCATCCTTACACTGGCAAGGCAATGATCAGCCTGACTTTCTTACAATTTCCTTGATCTTCTTCATAGTCCTGTCTATCCCCAGATAATAAAACACCTAGTCCTGGAGGGCAGTATATACTGGCTGTGCAAGAAGGCAGCACTGCCCTGCTCAATGGAGATTTCTTGGCAGAACCTAAGAGCAGGGGATGTTGGGGCAGTCCTTCAGGAGAAGGAACCAGGTACAGTCAAGAGCTGTGGAGCTGAAGAGGATGGGAAAGGGGAGGGGGGCAGAGAAATGGCCTTTCTCTAGGATGGAGGGTGAGCAGGATGAGGGCAGAGATGCCCATTCCAAATACCAGGCAGGCACTATGGCTCCCTCTTACATTCCTCGACCCCACCCTCATCACCTTACCTCTCACTCTGACCTGACAATTCCACCTCTTAAACCAGTGTTTTTCTTTACATCGTTTGTTTTAGAATAATTTAGATTAACTCACCCTTTTCAGGTGCCCTTGTCTGAGTTTTGATATATACATAAAGTCATAGGCCAGCCACCATAATAAATATAAGTACACTCACGGTCACCAAATAGTCCTTCTAGTAGTTACTCTCCTCCCACCTGACTTTCGGCAACCACTGATCTGGTTTTTCTTTTTCCAGAATTTCACATACATGGAGTCATAGAGGTAGTAGTCTTATCTTTCACTGAGCATTATGTATGCTCTTGGTACATATGCATGTTGTGTTTATCAGCGGGTTTGTCCTGTTGCCAGGAAATAGTCTGTTGCATGGGCATGTCAGTTCACTCACTGGATTATGAACACATGAGTTGTTTCCATTTTTTGATTGTTTTGAATAAAGCTACTATAAACATTCATGTACAACTCTTTGTGTGGACATGTTTTCATTTCTCTCAGATCTACCAAGGATGAGATTGCCAGCTAGGATGATATATGTTGTTTAGGGTTGTCAGAAACTGCCACACACTTTGCCTAAGTGGATTTACCATTTTTCTTTCCCACCTGCAGTGTCTAAGAGTTCCAATTGCTCCACCAGTAGATGTCTGTCCTTTTTATTATAGCCCTCCTAATGGGTGTGGAGTGACAACTTCTGATGGTACTAATCTGCTTTTCCCTAAAGCCTTAAAACAGTTTAAAAACCAGTTGCTTCACAACTTTGAACAGGAGGGAAAAGGGGGTGGGGGGGATGGAGGGGGAGGTGGGGGGAGTAAATCCCTGGGATTACAGTGGTGTGAAATTTATATATAAAAAAATTTTTTTTTAAATAAAGACTGATGATAAAAAAAATCAGTTGCTTGTCCTATTAAAACCTGTGGATGGCTCCAGGATAGAGCCATCTTCTTACACAAGAGCCTTTGCAGTAACCCATTAATTGCTCTGTGGCCTAAGCCCCACACCCCTGAAAGCATATGTACCTAGTCATTGTTCCAACATAAATGTCTAATCACATCACTCATTTCCTTTCTTAACACTCCCTCACCAGCTGCTCTTTCCCCCTTCCTGAGATGCCCTAAGGGCCAGCAGGGAAGGGATGTGGGGGGATGTGGAGGAATGTGCAAACTCTGAGCCTAGTCAAAAGGGGCAGCTGCCAGTCAGTTCCAGCTCATCACTACACCGCCCTGGGGCAATGTGGACCCTATGTGACAGATTTTCTAACTGTTCAAGAAAAAAAAAGAAACTACTGAGGTTTCTCAAGTGAAAGTTCCTAATTTTTAAATATTGGCAACTAAGTCAATGTAAAAACAAACCAACATCCCTCTGGGCTGAAGAAGGCATTACCAGTCAACCAACAAAGTCTGTCCATAGTCCACCAGGAAACAGTGCCAGTACTCAAAGTCTTCACAACTCTCGTCCCCCAAGACCTATCTCCAAAGAGACCAGGTCACATGTTATTCCCTGAGCATACCATTCAGGGCCTCACTTCTGAGTTTCGTTTCCATGTACACGACTGACCCAGTTGCTGGTCTCCCAAACTCAGCTGGGCCTTTCTCCTGTCAAGAGGCCTCCTTAACTTCTTTTTCCCATCTGACAGGGCCAGATCAGTCATCAGTCCTACGTACATGTCCTGGCCATAGTTCCCAGTGTATCAGAAGCAGGATCTTCTCACTTCTTGGCTTTAACCAAAATTCTAAGTACTCTTTCAGGCAAGAGCCAGTCACCCTGTCACCCTACCTCTTGGTTCATAAATGTTCACTGCATTTCATAAACTACAAATAAAGCAGTGTCTCTGGAATAAAGAGAACCCGCATAGAAAACTCATTGTGAAATATATGTAGATGTGTGTGCAGGGGCTGTTGGTACTTGCTTTGCCTGGGGTAAGTGCTACATACTCAGCACTAGAGTGTATCTGGTAATCCTAATCTCAGCCAACCTTTCTTTGGTTGGGAGTTCTGACTGACAACTATGCATTAGTAGTTCCTATAATCACAGGAAAGGGTCATTTATGGCTCCTTATTTTCTGTTGTGTACCTGAAACAGGCGGCAGGTGAGGCTGAGGTGAAGATGAGTGTGGGCAAGACTCTGGGTTACCTTCTTCAATATAGGCCACATCGGGAGTTAGAATTTCCAGCAGAGGGGTAGCTCCTTAATTTCAGAAGACTCCTTTTGGATGGCCAAGGTAGGGGAGATTGGTTGGCTAAGGGGGACAACAGGTCTGGATTCTTATCTCAGCCGACCTCTGAGGTTCTAGGTCCCCAGTATGGGTCACCCCAAGTTCTGCCACTACCTTCCCATCCTCAGGGTCCTGCTCCTTCCCCACAATTTAGACCTCACCTCCTCATCTAGTGACCTGGCATCCTGTCCCAGTTGCTCCTCCTCTACAGCTCCCCCATGACTCCCATCCCATCTGCAGACCCCTGAGCTTTTCCCCAATGGGTCCAACTTCCCTGCCTACTTCTAATTTTGGTTAACCACTGGTCCAGCAACAATACTCTGGTCTTTTCCATCATTTCACACAACCCCAGGCCTGCTAGAACCCTACCAAGGGGCCTGAGGTATGCGGGAGATGGTTTAATAGGTCAGCTGTCAAAGGACTCCAGGCCCTAGGGGACCCTCAGCACTGCATTCCATTCCTCTCACTTACAACCCAACCTTTGTACTCTGGAACAGAGAGGCTTGACCTGGGCTCCGAGCGCTTTAGCCTATCTTCTTTGTCCCTCAGTCAGGGATCCTCCGGTGACACTTGTCTGCAACTGACCATCTCCTTGAACACCCGCCCCACCCCTGACTTCTGACCGCACCGCTATAACCCGGTTCGCAAGGAACAAGGGAGTTAAAGGCGCCCGCTCGGCCTCCCTTCACCCAGCAGCCATCCTAGGCCAGGTTCCAGGACGCGGACGCCCAGCGTTCCCTCGAGCCAGTTAACCCACAAACTGACAGGAGCACGCTGTTCCCTTCCAAGCCGCCACGCCGCTGCCAGACTGCATGTCCACTCCCAAGACCAGACTCTCAGTCCCGCCGGCTAGGCCCTCTCGCCACCTCCCCGCTCCGCGCCGCAACCGCGCAGTGAGCGTCACGAGCGACAGCGGTCGGCGTGCGCACACCGATTGCCTCTGTCCGGACTCTCTCCTTCCCGACGCCGCACCCCGACCCGAGGCTCCGCCCGCCCCGCCCTTCAGCGGCCCGCCCCCAGGTGTGATTGGCCGATCCAGCACGTCTCTCCGTTCACTAATTGGTCAGCGCTCACGTCTTTCGGGCGGGACGCCGCGGCGGCGGCGGCGGGGAAGGGAGCGGGACCGGGACCGGAAGGGTCAGAACGCCCCGGAGCCTCTCACACCCACTGCAGCGTCGGCGGCGGGGCGGCGCGGAGCGGGGCGGGGCGGCCGGCGGAGCCCGGGGCACTGGAGCCGCGAGCTACCGACGCACAGCGCCGGTATTCCGCCCGCCCGCCCTCTCCCCTGGCGCGGCGGCGGGGAGGCGAGGTGAGCCCGGCTGCAGCCTAGGCCCGGCAGGGAGGGGCCCCGGGAAGGCCACGGGCCTGGGTCTGCGGGAGGGCGGCGGGCTTCTGGGCGGGGCTCTGTGACTCGGCCCGGCTCTGCGGGACGCTGGCGGTCCCGGCTGCCTTTCCAGTTCCTTGGGCTGCGGCTGTCGCCCCCTCCCGCCTGGCTGTCAGCAGCTGGAAGCCGCGAGCCCGCTCTCCGGCCTGGCCCAGGCCCACCAGCCGTAGGGTCTCTGGGCGCCACCCCTCCCAGCTGAGCGACCGCAGCTGCACACTCACAGCGGAGGCTCAAAAACCTGGAGTCAGGGTCCCATGACCTTGGCCCCGGCACTAACCCTCGGCTTTTCCCTCCGGAAAGCGGGAAGATGTCGACCCTTTTGGATTCAATCGTCAAGCTATATAAATGTGTGTGAAATGCCTGGGCAGGAGCACATCTGTGGAAAATTGGGTGGGATGACGGCCCTAGCTAGTGTGAGAATGGCAAGAACCCCTTTCCAGGCCCCCCAGCGGCCACCCTACCGCCATCTCCTTGCACTCGGTGCCCCGTCATTGCCAGAGCCAGCTTGGCCCACCTGCCTTACCACTCCCCCATCCCGAGCTGTGTTCTTCTGTTCCACTCATTGTCTCACCTGCGTAGTACAAGCAACCTCCTTACTTCAGGATCTGTACATTTACTGCTTCCAATGGAGTTGTCTCTTAGGACGCCTTCTGCACCTTCTTCTGATGTCTCCTCTCCTATGACCACCCTTTTTGTCCCTCTTTTAGTCATTCACATGATTTTGTTTATATATTTTTCCCACCACTCATTCTTATTTGAAACTATACTATTTATTTGCCTGCCTATTTTTGTTTCCCCCACTAGGATGTAGCTCTATGAAAACAGGTAGTTGTCTGATTTGTCCACTGCTTTATCCCCAGTGCTTAGAAAACACAGTAAGTACTCAGTAATACCAGGTCAGTGAAGACGTGCATAACTCTGTCTTTAATCTGCTTTAATCTGTTCATTTTGTGATTTATGACTAACTTGTAAAATTTGTAAACAAATGAAACCTTGTTCTCATTTTTTGAAACTTTTTGTTTTGATCTCTTTATTTAGTAATTGTTAGAACAAGCTGTGATACAAAATGTTAAATTTTTATATGGTTTAGCTCTGATTTTCCTCCACATATTCAGAAGATATTTGCTGAATTCTGCATTATCTAGGTCAGGCTTCCTGGTCAACTCTGAGGATACTAAATACATAGCAATAAAGTCCCTTTCTCTAGAGGGCTGCAGAACCTAATAGAAAAGACAGATGTAAGCAAGTCCCAGAACAGTGTGACACTTGCTGCTTGCTGTAGTGGAGGGATCATGCCAGGGGAATGTGGAGGAAGTGACAGGTGGTGCTGGAGTTGAACCTTGAAGGGTGATGAGAAATTTGCCAGGTGGTGAGAAGCACTGAAGTGGGAAAGGGGCAGAGGCAAGGAAGGACTTTAGGCTCTGGAATCAGCCTGCAGGATGAGGTATCAGAGGACACACACAGTGGTGGGGGCCAGACCTTACATAGTCATTTTTCAAAGGAAGTCAGAAATCTAGATTTGAATCTGTACTGCCCTGATTTTTAGATTTTGCCAGTAACTAATTAAAAATATTTCATGCTGTGAGCCAAGCAAAATAATAGACCTCATTCAACTTGATTGCAGGATTGTCAACCTCTAGGACTCATTGTGTAGGAGGGGAAAGCTGCGAAGATCTGAAAAGGTAGCCCCAGGCCAGGAGATCTAGGCAGTTACCTTCATTTAATTTGTCACTGAAACCTGTGATAGCTACTCTGAAACCCATTTCTACAAAAGTGGAAGTAGAGGGGCTCAAATAGTACACAGCTGGAAAGTGAAATTTGAACCCAGATCTCCCCAAACTTTTCATTCCTTCCTGGGTTCCTCAGCTCTTGACTTTTAATTTGTCCTGGAAGGACATGTAATCTATGTAATTTTTTCCTTCATTTAATTTTTTAAATCAGGGTTAAAGAATCAGGGTTAAAAAATAATCCTAGTTTGGCATAGTCTTCTGGAGAGTTTTGATTTTACTGGAAATTTAAGTTCCAGGGTGCCAGAATTTTAATTTGTTGACAGATTAAAATGTGTTCATTGGACATCCCCCCCCACAGTAGTTCAAAGGTTGACTTCAATTTATTTAAAATCTTAATTTTCTCAAAGTGCCAAATGAAACAACTAAAAATGGGCAAAGCTATTTTTGTGATACAGAAGGTAAAATAAAACCACATTTTTCCTCAACAGTATTTATTCAGTTGTAGGGTACCTGTTTTTGGTCAATATGTATACTTCTACTTAACCCCCGATTAAAAAGGTAATCTTTTCACATAATTTTCCTTAAGAATAATTAAATTTGGTCTTGGTCTTTTATGATGTGTAAACTTACCTCAACATCTGTTTTTATGTAGCTCTTCTTTCTCCTGCATCTGAAAGTAGAATGTTCCTATGAAGACTTTCATTAAGCAAAATAGTGCAAAGCGACTACAATTGTAGAAGCAAATACAATTAATTTACATGGGGAAATTTTTTGAGAATTCCTAAATACAAAAAAATAACCTGCCAAATTTTACCAAATAGTAAGTTGAACTTAAAATAACACTAGCATATATCTTAAATGCTATGCTAAATACACAGCTTGTAGAAAGCAGTTCTGGGCAAAAGAGGTTGCAGGACCCCCTAATGGTTCAGAATACAAGCTGCCTCTAAAACACCTCACAGCTGTTCTACCAGTGATCACTCTTCACCTTTTGCTTTTTATCATAGGAATAGAAGTTCTTTTTGGTTAGTGAAAGCTGGTACTAATTTAGAATAGTTTAATCTAGATTAGTATAAAACTAATTTAGCTCTTTCATAAAGCAAACTTTAAAAAAACAGGGTATACCTGAAAACAGAATAATTACCAGCACCTGACCAATCTTGTTTTGCTTCTGTCCTCATCATACACTTATGCCCTGGCTGCCCATATAACTTTTAAGCAAATTCCAGATATGATGTAATTTCATCCACAAATTTTTCACTATAGATCTCTAAAAGATAAAAACTCTCAAAGTTGAACAAACAATACTTATGTAATATCATCAAATAACCAATCAACATTTGTGTTTCCAGTTGGCCTATATGTTTTAGAGAATAGATAAACAGGGAACATCCTGTGTATATATAATAAAGAGAATCAATGAAACATAAAGAAAATGAGTTCATTATAATACTATAGAAGCAAAATTTAACCGTTTTTTTAAAGTCAGGATTCAGATAAAGTCCCCATATTATGATTCATTAATATGCCTTTTAAGTTTCTTTTAATCCATCAATTTCCACTTCTACTTTTTTTCTTTTTCTTTTTTTAGTTTATTTGTTAAGTCAGTTGGGTTGTTTTATAGCATTTCTGTCATTGGGGTTTTATTGATTACATTTCTCCAGTGTAATTTAATGTACTTCTCTGTATTTCTTGAAAATTCACAACCGTATCTGTACAAGTCTTAGACTTTTGATGCCTTCCTCGGGGTGGGTACTTTCTTCTATCCAGTGGCTATAAGCCTTAGCTCCCTTTGTGATGTTAGCAGCTACTGTTTCATTGATTCATTAGGAGGGTGTATTATGTGGGGGACAAGTTTATATATCTTTTGCCCAACAGGAACTTAGTTTTTAGAAAAGATCTATGGATCTTAACAGATTTTCATTGACCTTTGAATTATTAGTTAAAACATTTTGAAACAATGCCTCTAATCCGTTTTGAGAAATGTTGGTACCATTTTAAAATAGGAATTTCTTATAACTAAAATTTACAAAGCACTTACATTTTTTAAAAAAGAAGAAACAAAAAAAATTTTTTATCACCCCTCTCACAATGCTGCTACAGGAAAGAATAACTAAGAAGAATGATTGTTTTCAAAATAACGTATTTTCTTTCAAATAAATACACACATATGTACCTGTGTACACAGACACCCACCTCAGAAATATTGTGGATTTGGCTCCAGACCATTGCAATAAAATGTATCACACATGGTTTTTAGTTTCCTAGTACATGTAAAAAGTAAAGCACAATAAAACAGGTCTGCTTATATAAGGTCTGCTTATACCTACAGAACTATAAGTGATTTAATGTGCTAGAATGTTTAAATTTATGTATCTAAACTGATGCTGCTGTTAGTTCAATTTTAGCATATCTAGATGTGAGGGTACAGGCCAGGTAATAAACCCATCTCTGGTTCTGGAATCAAAGTCTGCTTCACCAATTCCTTACACTCAGAAACATATACAATAGCTCTTTGTTATAATGCAAAATATCTTCAAAAACTTTCTTGAAACATCATCTGCCTGCTGTACCCTAGAATGAAAAGTTAAGTTCTATGTGTTATCTCCTGTCTGTTTTGTCTTTCACTGAGGTCTTATCTAATATTATCCTTTTTTGAACTTACTGCATCTTAGTGCACATTTTCAGAAGACTTAACCAGTTTGGGGAAGCACTAAGTAGTGTGGGTGGGGAGATATCTGTCAACTGACATTGAAATCTTACCTATGTTGGTCACTGTGCTGGCTAACCTCAAGATCAATGCTGTGTTTATTCCCATTCACAGGTGAGTGTGACTAGGTCACCTGATACGTGACAGACTGACTACAGAATCCTAATTTTAAACCTTGCTCTATGCTGCCTTACTACATTTATCCTCTCACTAAAGTTTGCCTTTAGTACACCTTTATTGGGCATCCACAGTGTAATTGGACATTGAGAAATGAATCAGACTTTTGTTCTACTTACAGCCTAGAAGTTGAGATAGAGTTGTCATACAATGTAAAATAGTGGTTGTGCTGGGGAAAACAGGGCATGCCCAGCATATTTTGACTAGAGAAAATTATACAGGAGAAGCAGGTGGTTGAACTCGATTTTGAAGGAGGATGAAGGTAAAGGTTGACCAGGAGAACCAAAGGCAGAGGGAAGCCATTTCTGACAGATGGAACAGTTCAGACAGAGGCCTGAAGGTGTGCGGTAGCCCATATGGCTGCCAGTCCCAAATGATTTGATATCATCTAAAAGGAGTATGCTGATTCTTCTGCTGTGCTAAGGGTTACGATTTTACTCTCATGAGAGTCAGTCACTGTTGAAGGAATTTAAATAGAGCCTCATATTCCAGCAGATCTCCCCCCACAACCCCCACCAATTCTTTGTTTTGAGCTAATTGTAGATTCAAAAGACATTGCACAAATAGCAAAAGGAAGTCCTATGCATGCTTCACCCAGTTTCCCTCAGTGATTGTGTATTTGCATAACTCTAGTAGTAAGCATCAGAATCAGAAGTTGGTATTAATATGAGGTGATTGTCCAGTTCTCTGTCATTTGATCCTATGTGGAGATTTGTGTAACCACCACCACAATAAAGATCAAGAACAATTTTATCATCCCAAGAATACATCCTATACTTTTATAGGGGCCCATTTCCCCCAACCTTTCACAACTCCTGGCAACTTGTACAATTGATTATTAAAGGTTCTACATCTCTGAATTTGTCATTTCAAGAATGTGTATACGTGGAATTATACAGTGTGGACCTTTTGAGATTGGTTATTTTTCACTAAAATTTCATAGCAACTTTTAAGATCCACTCCGTGTATCATTTGTTGAGTCATTTTATGGTTGGGTGATATTCCATGTTATGGTTATAAATCCATCATGGATGTCAATGAATATACATCAGAGGCTATCTGGATTGTTCCCATTTTGAGATATTAAAAATATAACTACTATGAGCATTAAGGTACAGGCTTTCATGTGTACACATCTCTTCCTAAGTGTCATTTGTGCAGTGGTCTGGCAGTAGCAGAAATAGAGGCTGGGAGGTCTCTCTAGAGGCTGTTGATGTGTGCAGGGGATGATACAAAGGTTGTCTTATCCAAAACACTGGGTCTCAGGGCTGAAGAAGGGGAGAATGGGCAGACCCAAGTGCCAACAAGGTATGGGTGGTAAGAATCCCTGCTGGATCCTAAAGATCCATTGGTAGGTCATGTGAAACCAGATACCAGTTGTAATTCTCTGTTGCAGTAAGTCCTGTAGCATAAGAGTTGATGTTCAGAAGGATAGCGCTGAAATGCTGTGATTGTGCTGTGCTATTTTTAATAAGAAATGAAGGGGAGGGAAGGACAATTTGATTAAAACTTAGAGCAAATATTAAAGAAGGTGATTGTGAAAACTTGAAATCCCAGTGTTTAATGTCTTGGATGCTCTGAAGCATTCTTGTAATTAAAGGTTTGAGTTTGTGAATCCATCAAAAGAAAAAGTATCTCAGTGGGGCTGAACCAGCAGGGTGAAATGTGAAGGCCTGTGTCTTACTGGCTGGTCCTGGCCAGCTTCACTTTGCTTTCTAAGTCAAATGGAGAGATGTTCAAGTGGTATATTGGGAAAACAGAACATTGCAATGAAACACACCAGAATTTACATCTGGTCCATGCCACTGCACAATTGGGAGTTTGGGGCAGCTACCTTACTGTCTCCGAGTGGCTTTGTCATTCACAGAGTAGGCACAATGTTGCACGCCTGTCGATTGGCGATTGGCTCCTGCCAATCGCTTTCACAGCCACACCACTTAGGGCCTGGCCCACTTTCCTGCCCAGGTCTCACCTGCTACAAAATGTATCTAAATAAAATATGCAATTCTTTGTTTAAAAGTGTTTTTTAAAATATTTTTTGTAATGTGATGTAAGTGCATGACTAAAAGGATACAAAATAGGAAGTTATTGTGGCAAGAGTAAATGTTTCTCACTGACTGTGTGTCCTCACTGACATAGTGTGTGGGCTTGTTTCCGTAGATTGCTATGTACTATGCAGTCTTTTCTAACTTGCTGTTTCTTTTGTGTATCTTAGATATCTTTCCATTATCAATACATAAATCTTTGCACTTGTTTTTAATGACATTGTTATACTTTTATGCCATAATCTGTTCACAATGCACATTTTAGATTATAGAGATAACTTCCCTGGTTACAAGAAGAGCTACAAACACCCTCTTAAAAATACACTGAATATTTGTCCATGTGTATGTCAGATATATTTCTAGAATTGTAGTTGCCAAGTTAGGAGTCAGATGCTTTTTAAATTTTTTATTTAGAAAAAGAATCTCATTAGATATTGTTTCCCTTTCAAAAAAATTGTTACCAATTTACAGTTGTGCTGACATGTGTATGAAAGTACCTGTTTCTCTGCATCCAAGTTGGGACTTGACTTGTGCTTGGTTCTTATTACTTACTCCAGAAAGCTTCTTTTACATCCATCACTCCCACCTCCATTCCCCTCTTCTTCCACACGCACTGCTGACCTCCTGTCAGCAACCTGTACATACGATAGGACACTTTGTCTTCCTTGGTGTAATCATTATGCTGTTGATGTTTGAGGGAATTGTTTGCCTGGTCGTGCCCAGTGCACGTGTTTCTCAGTGTGCCCATGCTGGGCACAGGTAATAGGTGCCCACAGTACTCAGACTGAACACTCTCCTTTGTTCTTTCTCACTTCAAATTTTACAGCTATAGAAGGCTGTAGTAAAAGCTGTTTTTTTATTTAGAAAATCAGAATTTAGTAAAATATTTCCTATTCCTGAAATGCTTATATTCAGAAATCTACAACAGGTAAAGAAAAAAAATTAAACCTTTCTTCTAGCCTATGAGCAGGTATGAAGATTTTTCCTATCCAGTATTTACTGACAGAGTATGGAGATTTTACTCCAATATGGGGTGGGGAGAGAAATCCTATAAGAATCTCCATTCTTGGAGAAATAGATACTTTAGATTAAAACATTCAATTCATCAAGCATTGATCAAAGCAACCTGGTAAACAGGAAGTGCATGGACATGGGCCAGGCACCCTTAGCAAAAGCCATGCTACCTCTATCCCTAGAGATGTCCACTCCACCAGCACTCAGATTGAAGACCCAGGGAGCACAGTGTGTTCCCCTGAGATCTTTTTCAGAGGATCTTTGGTGGGTTGTAGTTTTCAGATACAGACATTTTCTTAAATTGAGCAGGGAGAGTAGCTCTCTCTGCTTTTGAGGCTCTCCCAACCTAGGGGAAGGAGGGAAGCAGAGGCGGGCTACAGAAGCCAAGTTCATTGCATTTTGGTGGATATTCCATAGCCCAGAAAGGGGGGGTGGGCTCTGCTGGTGGGAGCCCAGAGTGAAGAGTCAGTGCCACTGGGAACAAGGGAAGTAGAGGTAGCAACTACTTTGTGTTGGTAAATAGAGCTGCATGAAGAGCTGTTACACTTCTCAACTTGTGTCTATTTGCTGAAACTCAGTTGAGATTGATTTTGTTGAAGAACAATCTTAACAGAGTTGGTTTCATTAATAACTAAATTACATGATTTTTTTCAGAAAGCTTGAGATTAATTTGTGCCAGTCTTTGTGTGACCTCTTACTTTCTTTGTTCTCATTTTTCCTTGTTTCTTCCAGGGCAACAAGTTATGTATGCTATCCCTTCAAGTCATGCATTCTCCCCATACACACCTGTCACTATCCTGTCATTTTTTGCCAAATCTCACTCTCTGTAGCTCCACCCACTGGAGTCCCTCTCTTTCATTTTTCTGGTTGATCTCCCTAGTAAAACAAGTCACAGCATTTGCCACTTGAGCTTTGATGGCTCTGTAGCCCTCAACCTCAAGTCCAGATGGCTACAAGTAGCTTCCCAGACTCATGGTGATCTGGCCTCTTTTTCTCTCCAACTGCTTTCCCCCACTGTTGGTAAAATTGAAATCTCAGATGACTTCAGAAAGCACACATTACTTGTCTTCCCTGACCCCAGAACTTCTCCATCCCCCTAGGTTAAAATTCCCCTTGTAATGAGCCCATAGTGTGCACTCTGTAAGCTCTCTGAAGGCAGGCACTCTGCTATTCTGGCAGAAGTGCTCAGGAAATGTTTTATGAGCATGGCATGCATTGCTGGTGTATTAGAACAGTGCCAAGAAACAGGTTTAGCCATTTCACAGAACCTGTGATCCTTTGTGTTTACACATCACTAGCCAAGTCAAGCGGTTCAGCATATCTGACCACACATTTGAGCTGTGTGTCTCTACTGTTTGTCTCTGGCAAAAGAATCCATGGTGGGGTCACCTCCTTGTTGAAGCTCTGCATCTCATGCACCCCTGCCAGTGACTAGGACTTTTTCAAAAACATTTTGCTTATGCCCCTTACCTCATTGAAAGGTGTGGTACAATATAGATAACAAATTCCTCATACTTCTTCCCCAAATAGTGAATTATATGCTACTTCAAAACTAAGTCCTAGCCAATCTTGCTGTATTTTGTATGTTACTTGCCACTTCCTTGCACAATAGTTTCCTGTAAATGGTTGATTTGACTATGAATATATTAACCTTTGCCTGATCCTTGGGGTGTCAGTAAAATGAAGCGTCATCCTTTGATGCTATATTGTTAAGCAAGCTTTATTGGATACTCATGCTGTCCTGTCATTGCAGTTCAGGATGTCACAGTAAACAGGACACCTGTGTACAACCTCCTGCAGGTTAAGCACCCTCCTCACAGCTCCGAGCTGTGTGACTTGGCTAGGCACTTGAGCTCATAGTGTAACATGGGGCTGCTAATCCTACTATGTGGGTCTTAGTGAGCAGTGTGTTGGTGCATATAGTGCACAACTGGCATTCCAGAGCCTCTTCTAGTGCGCCTGGAAATGATAAAAAAGCATGAATTGGTCAGTTGGAGAAACTTCTTTGACTTAAATTCTTTTTTAGGCTTGGTAATTTTCCCTTATTTCATGGAAATCCTAGACATTATTGTATTGAAATACAAATCATCACTTGCAAAAACTTACTGGTAGACAATGAATATTAGATGATGGAACAGACAGGCAAGAATCTGCTGGAACTATGGAATTGTTGGCATTTTAATTTTTATTTTAAAACCCAAACAAATACCTTGCTGACTTTTAATAAATTTTTATCAGGTAAAAGCCAGGGAGCCAAGTAAATGTTGTTTCCTGACAATTTTGTTTGCTTGTTTTCTGTATAAAGTCATGCAGGTCTTGAGAGCAATAATCTCAGCTTACTGCCTAAGTTACAGAAAGACTTCTTGGTGTTTTTACTCATGAATAAACACTGTGCATCTGCATGCTATTGACTGAAAGTTATGACAGAGTTCTGTGTCCACCATTGATATGGGGTTCAGGGATCATGGGTTGGCCCTGGGAGCATTCTCAGGATGTGGTGTTCCACTGTGGACACAGAGCGCAACGGTGTCACCAGACCCACAAGCCTGTTCTTTAATCTCTTGCCTTTTTAATCACTTTTGCATAGGATATGGTTTCTGATTCATCACTGTAACCTGAGTTTGTATACTGGTTCATTTGTTTTTTCTCAGGAATTATAAACTTGATGATTTTGTGGCAGTGCCACCCTGTGTGGTTGAGACAGCTTAGTGTTAGCTGGTTCCACAGGAATTAAGCTTTTGAGAATCATACACAGACACAGTTTTGTCATGGCTAATAAAAAATTTGCAAGTTCTTTCCTCCAGTTATGTTATTTTTATTCCAGTCTCTTAAAATGTAGTCATTTAAGGGCAGGGATTCAAAGTCTATTTTCTTCATAGTATCTTTGTGCTTTTTGCATGTTGATGCAAACATACATGCAAACATGAGAACTTGATCAAACTAAGTTTATCAACTTAGAGCCTTCTTGTCTTAGAAATACTGTTAAGTGCAATATATTTGAAACACTGTTAAGTAAGTTATGCTTATATAATTCAGTAAGCATGCATGTTCATTCTGTTTTTCTTTTAAGGAATCTGAGGATTGTAACCAGCTCTTTGGAATATTGTAGGACACTCACATCATGAGTGACAGTAAATGTGATAGTCAGTTTTACACTGTGCAAGTGGCAGACTCAACTTTTGCTGTCTTAAAACGTTACCAGCAGTTGAAACCAATTGGCTCTGGAGCCCAAGGAATTGTTTGGTAAGTATAGTCTGTTTCAGTGCTTTGGATTGAATTTTCTTTAAAATGTAATCAGAATTTAGAAATAATACTCTATGCTGTAGGTTTATGAGCTAAACTAAGTCAGCCTCTCGCTCTAGTTGTATGTAGTCAGATTATAGGTTATAAACCCAAAATTTAAATAGATAGTGTTTTTTTTCTTTTTTTTTCTTTTCCATTCCCTCTGCCCTTCCCCCCCATCATTATGATAGCAGAATGATAGGTATGACAGTGAGTTGTATCAGAAATTTGGAGTTTATTCATTTCTTCATCCTGGCCACCTTTCCCCCTTCCCCCTTTTACTCCCAATCACTCCTATTCATTTCTAGGCGCCGTCATTGCAGTGCCTTGCCCTTCATTGGCAGGATGAGGCCAGTCAGTGTCATTATCACCCCATGGATTAACCAGGAAGGGATGCTGTGTGAGGGGTTGGGCTGGCCGTCTCTTCCTTGGTGTCTCACTTCAACCATGTGTCCAGCCCAGGACGTCAGAACCGTTGGTCTGACCCTGAACCTTAGTCTCTTGCATGGTAAGACAGTCAGCTGCTGCGACATCACTGGCCAGCTCAAGGTAAAGTTTTTCACATGTTTTCTAGACTATAGTTATCAGCACTTCCCAAACTTTTTATCCCTTATTTTTCTGGGCAAAACATTTTTTATTTATTTATTTTTTTTGGATTAATGAAAACAAGATTGCCATTGCATCTAAAAGAGACTGGTGAAAATAACCTTGCAGTGTTTACAGCTTGTAGGCAGAGGGCATTTTAGATGAAAGAGAACTCATTTAGATGTTCTTATTGAAAGCTTGTTTTTATTAGACATGACTTTAGGCACTCTTTGTCAATGATTTGTAACCTATTCTCTGTTGTAGAGACATGTCATTAGGGAAATCAGTTATTTTCCTAGTTAGCTTAGGTTGTTGGAGGCCTTAGGTATGAAGAGAAGATTAGAGTTTCCCAGGAAAATTAATGAAGGAGAAGCAACTATTCAGAAGGAATGTCCATCTTCTGTCTAAAAAAAAGTGAACTCATCTCCAAATGTTAGTATACTATATTATTACTTCAATCCAGTGTTTCAAGAGAAGTTTTGAAGTCAATGAGTGATTCAAATAGGAAACTTGATGTTAATGTAAATTAAAATTTTTTTAATTGGATGCTTATTAGCCAGATAATTTGGTATGACTGAGATCAAGGGCATATTATGTAATAATCACAAAAAGGCGCCCCCTAGAAGTAATAATTTTATTTTAAACTGTACAGTTTATTTCAGGTTTAGAGCTAGAAGTAATAATTAATTGCAAATCAAAAGACCTTATAGGGAATAGGCAGTGAAAATCAATGGTTTTGTTACAGTGTGGTAATAAGAGTGTAGTATATTATTGTTTTTGCCAAGATTGATTTTGCTTTCCAGTTTGCAAATGCTAATCCTCATTTCAACCTCTAAAAGAAATATTTGATAGTGAAATTATTCATTACAAATGTGTAGTTCTCATTTAAAAACTCTGAATTTGAAAGAAAAGTTCCTAGTGTGCAATGGCATAGGACTAAGTTAAGTTATACCACCTCTGGCAAAAGTTGTGGTAAAAGTATAAGATGAAACTCTCAGAATTTTTTAAAAATTAAAAAACCAAGAATTCAGATTATGACTATGGTCAGTTCATTTTTGCAAAGAGTACCAAAACTATTCAGTGGGAAAGGTATAGCCTTTTAAATAAATGGTGCTAAGACAATTGAATATCCACATACAGAATAATGAACTTGAACTCCTGCCTCACTTCATGTAAAAAATTAACTCAAAATGGTAAAATGACTTAAATATAAGAACTAAAACCACATAAAACTCTTAGAAGAAAATGGAGATAAATTTATTTATGACATTGGATTCTTAGAAATGATACCAGAAGCATGAACTACAAAAGAATAGATAAATTTGACTTCCTCAAAATTGTAAACTTTTGTTTACTAAAGGACACTATTAAGAGATTGAAAGTACAACCCACAAAATTAGAGGGAATGTTTGCATATCTGATAAGTTTAGTATCCAGAATATATAAATTCTTACAACCCACAGCAAAAAGACCTTTTTTTAAAAAAGGCTTGCATTTTTGTATACATGTGGACAACAGTAGCATGAAAAGATGCTCAGCACTAATGATTTGGGAAATGCTAGTCAAAAGCACAATAAATTATCACTTCACATCCACTAGGATGGCTATAGTCAACAAAATGGAAAATAGTAAATGTTGGCAAAGGATGTAAAGAAATAGAACTCATACACTGCTGGTGAGAATGTGAAATGGTGTAATCATTGTGAAAAAGTATGATGGTGTCTCAACAAGTTAAACATAAAATTACTATATGACCCAGTGATACGTTTATGTATAACCCAGAAGGATTAACATTTGTTGGAACGAAGCCTTGTACATAAATCTGCTTATAATCACTGAAGTTATTAGCCCAAATGTCCATTAACATACAAATTGAATTGTATACGTACCTGTAATATTATTAATTAGTAAAGGAAGAATGAAGCACTAATATGTGCTCCAACATGGACAATTCTCAAAAACATGCTAAGTGAAAGAAGCCATTCACAAATGGTCACATACATGATTCCATTTATATGAAATATCCAAAGTACGTCTGTTTATAGAGACAGATGAAGATTGCTGGTACACAGGATCAAGGGGAAGGAGGGAAAGGAGAGCAACCATTTAATAAAATGAGATTTCTGTTGAGGTGATAAGAATCTTTGGGAATGATATAGTTATGGTGACTATACAACATTGTGAAAAGCACACTGAAAAGACCCTTAAGCTAAGGATATTCTTTGTTTTTTTTGGATATTTGGTTTCTGTATTAGATATAGCAGTATTTTTAAAGTAGCTTAAAGTTATATATTAACGGAATCTTAGCAGTAAATTCACTTTGTATTTTTATTTAAATGATTTTAATTAATTTTATTTGATATTAAATTTTATTTAATAAATAATTTTATTAAATTGTATTTAATAATAGTATTTGTAGGAGTTGCTTTTTTCACATGTAGAAAGATATGAAGAAATCCAAAACATTAACATCATCCTAAATCTTATTTCTTACAAATACACATTTCCATGTCTTGAGTTTTGAGTTTAAGGAAAGATCAAAAAGTATATTTTGCTTTTTTTGCTCAGGAAAGATGTGATTACCATAAACTTATTAAGGTTGCTCTTAATGAATCCATTCTTAGCTAATACTTAATTCTATGATATTTGTTGTCTATTAGTTCACTTTTGTAAACAAGGTAGTTATCCATAACAAATAAAAATTGATTTAATGTTACTGGATACCTGAAAAAGGTTAGTTCATGTCATTAGCATTATTGATGTTACTTTTGGAAATGTTATATAATTATGAAAATTGTTCTTAGACGTGTTTTCTCTTTTGGTCTTTGGACAAAGTGCTCTCGTAGGGTTGAGCCTAGTTGGTTGGAGAGCTGATTTCCCTTGGTTATAGCTACTTTCTCACAGAGTTGACTTCTCACTGGGGGAGGTGGGTGACTGTGCCCTTCTTTCCTACTGAACTTGAGGTTTCATAGGCCCACTGAGTTGAAGGGTGACCATACAGTGATAGTCCTGGAATTCGCAGGAAAGAAACTTCTGATAAATTTTTCTGGACTCCATTTTGGCCAGCGTCTTGGATATTGACATTATACTAAAGCCCTCAGAAAAGTGTTCTGTCCATATGGTGCAAAAACAGTCTTCTCATTAATCTTGCTGTTTGATTAAAGGAAGAAACCTATGAAGGATAACAGACTCTTTTCTTCCACATCGGTGATGGAAGAACCTAAACATCCCATCATCAAGCACTGACTTCCGTATCTGTTCTTTCCACTGGTCTTCTCCCATCACCAACTATGCCTCTTGTTTGGATTCTCCTTTGAAAGCTTCTAGACATTACTAGAAAGCTTCCTTTAAAAGCTTCCAGACATTACTACTGATCTTTAAAGACTTGTTTATGAACCCTCCCTCACCCAATCTCTGCATAAACTTAGAATGAAACCTTCTCTCTTATTAAATCTTGATTGACATACATACATGTCTGCTCTCCAGAGTTATAAAGTAATGAATTTGTATTTTAAACCTGTAAATTTGTGGTAATTTGATATAGCAGCAATAGGAAACTACCACAGGGACATGTGTATGTTTCCATTTTTTTATGTTTTTGATATATGAAATGTCATAATAGCAATATTGCATTTTTTATAAAGCCTGTTAATCATCAATTTAAACTAAAGCTTTATAAAAACATTGGGACAGATGTGCAGGTAAAGCAAAGTACAGGTATAATCAGTGAATCTTACAGGATTAATTGGAAGAGTTGGGATCAGAATAAAATATTCTTCCTGTTATTTTTGCAGTTGCCTTTTATTTGTTTCTGTGGCTCAGTAAAAGTGTTAATAAATTTTTATTAAGAAATAGCTTTTAAAGTGTTTCGTAATTTTGAAGTACTCATAAGTATTAACTAAGTTATATAGCAAAATTAAGTAATTGCAAGATTTTGAAGCTCTAGTGGAAAATGTATGTGCCTTTCTTTCCTATATCTTTATTATGTATGAATGCACACCATATATTTACATATGTAAATATATGTCATAGACTATATATTTCTTAACTCTTTCTAAAATTTCAAATTGTTCAACCAAACAACAAAGATCATTGGTTTGTGAACTAGTTCTATTAAGTGTTTAACTTTTTTAAATAGTATTTAAGACCTGGCAGTACTTAGATGTAATAGTCACAACTGTAACATACAAGAGTTGATGAGGCACTTACTCCATTTTGCTTCCTCTAGTTCTGTATATGCATGAACATTGGTCTGTTCATCTCTCTGTTAATAGAAATAAGTAACAAAACAAAATTTCTATGATAAAAAAGATAATATGGTGAAAGACACAGGAGGAAGATAGATGTCTCAGTCTGGCACTGTTGCTCATAGTTGTCTTTATGATCTTGGGTAAATCTTTGTGTCCTTGTGAACTTCAGCATTTTCACTTTTGAAGTGAGTGTGTGGAACATCTGTTTTAAAGTGGTGGATCAAACAAACAAAGGAAACAGGACAATTCAGTGGGCAATAGAATTTAATAGGTTTCAGAATAATAAGTAATTGGAAACAACACAGATGAAACAACAAAGGAAATGAGAATAAATAGATGAGACATTTGCAACAAGGAAGAATCTACCACATTAGAATACAGGGGCTGTGGATATTGAGATGACAAATGCAGAAAAGTGAAGGTAACTAGAAAGAGGAATATTAAAGTTTGCCTATGAAAGAAATGTGATAGTTGATCCCAACATTTCTACCCCTACTCTGTGCTCACTATTTGCCTCTAGAGAATGAGTAGGTGAGTGAAGAATTTTTAGGTCAGGATCCAAGGAGCAACTGAAGTCTAGTGAAGGAATCTAGCATTTATTTGGAGCTATCTTTCCCTCAAAGGCATCTAAAACTTCTGGAGTAAGCTGGTGAGAGGCTAAGTAGTACTTTGAACTACATTGTGGGGTTAGGAAAGCTAGAGCCCTCTTAAGGGGCCTAGTGAACATCCTTGGTTTGAATTGGATCCAGTAAAAGGCTTCATTCTAAAAGTAAGGATGAGCCAGAAAGTGATAGGCTTTTTCAGTTTTTGCTACTCAACCTCAGATCATCCTATTTGTTGACCTCAAATTGCTAGTGCTCCCAGGTACTCAGCAGAATTAAATGTAAATTGCTCTGGAGGAAGAGGACATGCTGGTTGTCAAATTATTTCTAGACAGAAAGTAGAAGTGCACAAGTCCAACATAAGCAACAGATCCACAGGTTGATAGTGATGGAGAGATGAAAACCAAAAAAATAAAAATCTAAACAAAGTCTAGAACTGAAATGCACACTACTGGAATTACAAACTTAAACAGATGTATTTAATAGCATTCAGATATAACAAGAAGAAATTGGTCATCTAAAAGGTCAGAAAAAATATCCAGAATACAGCTTGGAGAAACAAAATGGAAGAAAATTTGGGAAGATTTTCATTTTCATTTTCTATTGCCACATAACAGATTACCATAAACTTAGTGATTTAAAACAACATCCATTTAAAATCTCACAGTTTAATAGGTCAGAAATCTGGTGGGCTTGCCTAAGTTCTTTGCTTAGCATCTCCCAAAACTAATGCTCTTAACTGTTGACTCTGGGGAAAAAAATCTGCTTCCAAACAGGTCATTACAGATCCCAAGGCATCAGTTTTCCCATAGGGTTATCACCTTCACCTCAAAAATCTCAAGTCATTGAACTGTAGGTCTGAGGTCCCCATTTCCTTGCTCTGTGTCAGCCAAAGGCCACTTGCTCCTTCTTGTCTTACCCCCTCCATCTTAGGAAACAATGGCAAGGCCAGTCCTTTTCAGCATTCAAATTATCTGACTTGCCCTCTTGCTACCAGTCAGAACAAACTCCCCACCTTTTGTTAAATCAATGATATGTTTAGCCCAGTTGTAGAACTCAGGGTCAATATCAACATACAGAAAATGTGAATTTTTAAAGGCTACCAATTTATGTAAAATAAAATAAAACTGAACACATGTTTATATAACTGAACACATGTTTATATACATAAATATATGAAAACTAAAGGATATGTGCAAAAAACTAAAAAATATTAAGAAACAAAACAATGATGGATAAATCATGTCCACAAATTAGACTATTTATATATAAAAATATCAATTTTCAAACTTGCTCTATAGATTGATTGCAATATAAACCAGCAGCCTTTTAAAATGAAATTAATAAATGATTCTAAAATAACCATGAAAATTCAGAAATGGTTAAAATATCCTTTAAAAACAAGGGAAGTAGACTCACTCTACCAGATATGAAGATGTATTATAAAATTAAGATGGTACAGTATTGATGCAAGAAGAGACAATGGAATGAATAATTAGAAGTAATTATTTCTAATAACTATATTAATAGAATAACTAGAAATGACTTAATTTCATGCAAAGGAATATAACAGAATGATTTACACAGTAAATGAATATCATAAGTTGACAGAGTTTCACAAATTAGGGAGAAGCAAACCTTGTGTCAAGGGACCCTTGATGCATCTGGTAAAAGCAAGGAAGCGATTATCAGAAAAAGTCAAAAGTAGTTACCTTCTTTGGGCAACAGGAAGGATAGTGATTAGTAAATAGTGTAAGGAAGGCTTTTGGGATGCAGACAGAACATGATTCTTTGTGACAAGCCATTTAACCAAAGAACAAAAAAAAAAGGAAGAGAAGAGTGGACTGCTAGGTAAATGTAAGCCACCTCACCAGCAAGATTCAGCGTTGGATATAAGTGACATTAGGAGAGAACATTGATTTTGTACTTAGAAGAACTCTCAGTCCAATGTGCAGACAGAGTAAAATCATTGCACTTTTCTGAGGAAATTCCTTGAGAATATATTCCAACAGTAATACCTTTTTCACAAGAAACAGTAGAGACAGTAGGATATCTGTGAGCAGGACCTTAAGAAACACCAAGCAGAATATCTCCAAAAATAATGGGATAGATTCTAAACAACAGATGATGTAAGAAGCTAGGTGATAAGACTTTTTAAGGTTATATTTTTCTTCCCAAGAAAAATAAGTTCATTAGAAACATTTTGGGGGGAAGTTAGAAAAAGTCATGGTGTAAATATAAAAACATTTCAAAAACATGATTGAGCAAGTGATGGAATATAAGAAAAAAATCCATTTGATCTTGAGGTTGGAAATAATCCCATTCTTTCATGAGTGGTGGCAAGGGTTATGTGATTTTAAGAAAGTGAAATGTAATCTCTGTTCTGCAATTACTAATATTTACACTCTATGTATTGATTTTCAGCTTTTACATACATCCTAAGGAAGAAACACAGAAGACTTAATTATAGGGATTGAACCAGATGTGTTCTCAAACTTGACCACTTTTCCACAGAATCTGGAGTGTAAAGGGCAAAGTGGAAAACTGGAAAGAAAAAAAATGGGGAGGGAGGGAAGAGGTTGCTTTGAAAGTTGATGGGCAAGAAGTTTAAGCATGTAACTTATAAGCATAGGAAGGCGAAGGAAAAAAAAATAATATGAGATTTAAAAAATGGAAGGAGTTGGGATTTTCAAGGAAGTGACTAATCCTCGGTTTTCATAATAGGAAAGAAGTGGATAATTTCTAAAGTTGATAACTGAAATAATGATGTTATTTGAAATTAAGAAGTAATCACTAGAAGTAAAATCAGAATAATTAAAGGTGTTTGCTCCTGGAATTAGAAAGGGGAAGCTTCATGTGTCTGCTCAGGTGTTCAGAGTAGGTCCATTTGGTTCATTTTAGACAAAAACTTTTGAGGCCAAAAAGTGTTTGTTTTTATATTCTTGAGACTGAGGAACATTTATATGTTCATATTTATATGTTCACAAATACATATTTGTGCACATTAGTTTGTGCTTTGTTTCACAAATGGTTTCCCTTTGACATTTCATAATTCAAATGAATGGTATACTTTCTACAGGAATGTGCATTTACATAGGTATATACATGTACAAATAATGTGAGCTGAATTAAAGTAACAAAGTGAAAAAAATAATATAAGAGGTTTCTAGGCCGGGCACGGTGGCTTGTGCCTGTAAGCTTCAGCTTATGAAGCGGCTGGGGCTAGGGATCGCAGCTCAAGTCCCACCTGGGGCCCATAGCGAGACCTAGTTCCAAAAAATAGCTGGGCGTGGTGGCACATGCCTGTAATCCCAGCTACTTGGGAAGCTGAGGCTGAGGATTGCTTGAGTCTGTGGTACCCCGGGCAACAAGAGCCTGCGGTTCCACAGGCAGAAATAGCAAGACCTAGTCTCAAAAAAAAAAGGTTTCTAATAATTCATAAACAAATGCCACAGCGGAGCTTTCAACTTAATAACAGGTTGATTTAGGATTATTTGACCAAATAAAACAGTTAACAGGAGTAAGTAAATGTAAAGTGTTATAAACAGAGTAGAATAAATACAATCAATATTTTAAATGGCTCTTAGGTTCTCAAGCCGTCTTATGTATATTTTAACCACTAATAAGTAGCCAAAAGATAATAGCTCCAAAGGTACTATTAGCACTATTTTGGAATTGAGTAAACAATCAGTTTACTCAATTTTCTTGTCTCTTCTTGGGAGTAAAATGAGCCGTACATTTCAACTGCGAATTTGGATGTTTTGAAACACAGCTCTAAGAAGATTTTATTCATGAGGAGGCATTTCTAGTAGAATTTTATATACATTTAACTATATTCATTTATATATTCATTTATTGCTTACATGACAAATTTTGTATTTTAGGAATTTATCTGATCTGAGATTTTTGGCTTCTATTTTCTTTTTTGGATTCTTCTGAGAGAAAACGCTGTCAATTAAAACTTAGATTTATTATAGTCTTCTCATGAACTTGTTTCTCATCAGCTATGTCCTTCACTGTGATATTCCAAAATATGCTTATATTTTATTCTTCAATAGCCAATAACTTTTTAAAAAGTTACTTATAGATTTAAACTCAAGATTTAATTTCTTGTCTGATATTACATGTTCTGTAGTAAATTACAGAGTTCTGAACATAGTAACTTCAACTAATAGAATTAGAAGTCAGCATGCAAATAATTGCTGAATCCTAACCACAGCTGCTCTGTCCATGCCTCTGTGGTGGAATTCACCTTTCCAGCACCCTTGGTCCTCCTCTTCATGTGTACAAGTACCTTGAGTGAAAACAAGCAGAAAGACTTTTCTTTGCTACTCATTAGAAAGGAACTACACTGAATATATGATTTGTACTACTGTAACTTCCAAAGCCATACTAATAGTTTGCTTGTGTTTCTTAATTATAGTGCTGCTTTTGATACAGTACTTGGAATAAATGTTGCTGTCAAGAAACTAAGTCGTCCATTTCAGAATCAAACTCATGCAAAGAGAGCTTATCGTGAACTTGTTCTCTTAAAATGTGTCAATCATAAAAATGTAAGTTATAGCTATATTTCCTCTCCACACTTTAATGTTGTCAATGATGTGATAGTCTAGGTAATTGGAGATACATTGAATTTATACTTGGGGGTAAACTAGTGATTAAAACAGCTATTTACTTATATTTTATTGATAAAATTCTTCATTAGAGAAATAGAAGTCGGCATGGGGCATCAAGATTCACAGGCATAGGAAAGTCAACTGACGTGCTTATTTGGTTTTCACCATTTCTATTTGTCTAAAATGGTAGTAAATTTGACTTAATAAATTAGGAGATTGTTGTTTTTTTTTTTGAGAAACATGTTTTATAAGAAGTTTTTATCCTGTAATATAAACCTTACAGTTTTAAGTAAATGTTATTAGATAATGGTATATTACAATTGCTGTATTTGACAGATATCAAAGCACTGTAAATTTTAAGATGTTTTAAGGAATTTAATAGCATGTCTCTAGAAAGAGATACTCAGATAATAGTCAAATATATATTATATATATAATAAGTATATATAATATATAAGTATATAAATAAATATATATATAATAAATATATATATAGTATAGTCAGATATAGTGAATGTCCTATTGGGCTCTAAACATTATTTGAGTACTAGTTTAACAACTTTGTTGTGTTATAAAATCATAATTATAAATCTGGAAGGCACTTGAGAGATCACCCCATGTGTCTCCTTTTTGTTTGGGAGGGGTATTTAAGATTACACTCAACTCTGTATGGCTCTCTTAATTTTAACATTTATGCTAAAGCTTTCTACTACAGGAACATTAAATGTAAGACTAAGATTCATTCTTTTGAGTCTATGGTTTGAATTTGTTTCAGTTTATTCAATGCATTTTTAAAATATTTCTTAATTGTATAAGAAAATACATATTTTTTAATTCAAACAATAAAATTCAGGCAAAATTCCCTGAATTGTACCACCCACAGATTGGCCATCATGGATGTACACACATAAATAAGCTCATTTATTATGTAGCATGTTTTTTTTTCTATCATGGAATGTTCACTCACTCTCATGAGCATAAATATATATAGACATAAAGCATTTTTAAATGACTACATAGTACAGTATTTACACGACAGTTTATTTAGCCAGTCACCTGTTGTTGGCTATTTAGATTATAATGCTGTGTTGAACGTCTTTGTCATATTCATCTTTATACTTGTCCAGGTGAATTTCTTGACTAAGATCAGCTTGTTGAGAATATCTTTTACTTCAAGATCCCCCAGCACACTGTATTGTTGATTTTGTTTTACTTTTAGCAATCTGACAGATGATGAAATTGAATTCTTCCTCTGTGTTTATTAGCCAATCATTTTTTATTTTTTGAGAATTTGTTTGGCATAGCCTTAATTCATTTTTTCTCTTGAACTGTTGACCTCTGCCTTGTGTTTTTATAAAAGAGCTTTGTATATTAAAGCTATCTACCCTCACTTCTTTTTCATTTGATCTTATTTAGGTTGTTTTTACCATAATTATTTTTTTTGTTTGGTTGGTTTTGGTTTAAAGTTATAAAATTTCTGAGCTTTCTTGTCGTATTTAAATCTTTGTTTCAATTTGAGTTTATCTTGGTAGAAAGATTGCATTATGGATTCAGTTTTCTTTTTTGCTTGGGAAGCCAGCTGCTCCAGTTCTGTAACTACATAATTCGTCTAAACCTGGGTCATTTGAAGTGATTTGGAATGTGTGTTTGATGCTCCAGCGGAGGCCTGGAGTGGGGCTAGTTCTCAAACCCTCTTGAAGTAAATCTGTGCTATGAGGTGTTACACCTTCATCATACCAGAATATAAACTTACCCTTCATGTTTCAAAACTTTTTATAAATCTATAAATTTATAAATCTATACCTACTTTCTATTTTCAGAGTTGATGTATTTCTTTATTTTATGTTTTCTACCTATGATTTCTTTCTTATGTTTAGAGAAAGAAAGAAGTTATGTGCTAAAATTCTAGGGACCTTATCAAAATGATTTGATTATAAGTGCATCTTATTTATAATCTGTCATCTGACATACTTTGATAGAACTACTTTTTTCCTTTTCAGATAATTAGTTTGTTAAATGTGTTTACACCACAAAAAACTCTAGAAGAATTTCAAGATGTGTAAGTATCATTTTTATTCAGTAATGCACTATCACCAAGGGCTGAAAATTTAGAAAATAGTTGCTTTTTATTTGTCCTTGAATGTTGGTATAGTACATTAAATGCTATTCTTAGCCATTTTTCTCTGTTGAAGAGAATATGAAGGAAAATGGATAGTCCATATTCAACCATTTGTGCCTAGTTATCATTTTCTTTAACAGATGAAGGATGAATGAAAATAATTCTTCACAGCAAATTATGACCATTAATGACATGATCTGTTTTGCTGAGATGTTTTTTCCTCCAGTCTGCTAAAAGCCAGAGTTGTAGGATGCAGATGATTGCAGTTTTATTTGAAATAGGTTAGCCCATTAAATATTTGGTTTTCTTCAGAATACTAAATAAACTTATCTAGTTATGAAATCAAATTTTTTTTTTTGAGATTAGATCTCGCTATTTTTGCCCATGGAACCGCAGGCTTATGTTGCCCAGGACTCAAGCAATCCCCAACCTCAGCTTCCCAGGTAGCTGGGATTATAGGTGTGTGCCACCATGCCCAGCTATTTTTTTGGGACTAGGTCTCGCTGTGTTGCCCCAAGCAGGACTTGAGCCGCAATCCCTAGAGGCTGAAGCTTACAGGCACGAGCCACCGTGCCCAGCTTTGAAATCAAATATTAATTTATCATGTTGAGATACAGTGCCCAACTTCATCTTAAGTTCAATGGTGTATTCATTCTTTCAACAAATATTTCATTGGCAACCATGTGCTAGCCCTAAGTCTTGGGCTTTGTATACATTAACAACGAAAATGGCTAAAAATCCTTTTTATTACATAAGAGTAGTCAATGATAATGCTCCCTCCTAGATCCTTCCAGGAAAGATGGACAACCAACATAAGAAACAGGGAAAATGAGATCACTAAGGTGCAGCAACTGCTCTGGAAGAAAAGGAGAGTGGTTGAGAGCCTCGGGAGTCCTGGGGCTTAGGAGTCAGGTTGTGTGTGTAGAGTGGTTGGGAAGAGACCTCACTGGATTGGTGACGTTTGAAAAAAGCCTTGAAGGAAGTGAGGGGGTTAAATGCTACAGATATTTGGGGAAGATTCAAGGTAGATAGAATAGGCTGTGGGAGGAGTAAGAGTGGAAACCTACCTGGTGCGTCCTAAGAATAGCATGAGGCTGGCAAAGGGGACCAGAAGAGAGTCAGGGAAGAAGTAATAAGGTCAGACCCTAGGCCATTGTAAGGATTTCCTGAATGCTTTCAACAAGAGTGAGTTTACCCAACTTAGATGTTTAAGGTATACCTAGTTTCTGGGTTGAGAGCCCACTATAGAGAGTGGGGCACAGATGGTCAGGTGGGAGGCTGTTACAGCAATTGAGATGTGAAATTTAAGTTGGGTCTATTTAAGACATGAGAGGTAAGAGGATAAAGGGAAGAGATAAGATACTGAAACTGCCTTGAAGCTCAAGCCACAGTTCTTGCTATTACAGAGGACAAGTCGTAAGAGAACGAGAGGCATTGAGATGTTCACCTGTAATTCTGGCCTGAGCATCTAAAGGATGAAAGTGCTCCCAACACAGATGAGAAAGGCTTGGGAAGAGCAGGTTGACCATGGGATTCAGTCAGTTCAGCCTTAGACATGAAGGTGTTGTTGAATGTCCATGTGGAACTGTGAAGTGAGCATGGAATTCAGGAGATTTGTGTTGAAGGTACACATTTAGATTTTATGGTGATATTTAACGCCTTGGTACCAGAAATTGTCACCAAAGTTGTGAGTATAGTAAAGAGAAGTTCTCTTTCTCTTTGGTGCTCTGTGCTCCAACATCAAAAATTTGAGGAGAGAAGGGCATCATCAGCCAGGAATGTAAGCAGAAGCATATTTTTGATAGCAAAATCCATATCCAAGTGGTGTTAAATAAAGATGGGGGAGATTAAATATTGCAGTTTACAACAAAATGGAAGGAGTTTAGGGAATTATGTGCAGTAAAACAAGTCAGAATGCCAATACTGATGTTCACATAATGAAGAATTCAGTAAAGCAAATTAATGGACTAACTAATATATAAAACAAAATGAGGTTAGCGAGGTTAAGAGGAGAAAAGAGAAAGGGTCAAAGGGATAAAAGAGATGGTGGTGAGAAAAATAAAGAGAAACAAAATCTGAGATGACTATAGATATCTTTTTGGAAGTTTTGCTTGCACAGAAGTAAACATGGGGCAGTAGCTGGTGGGAAGAATGTGATGAAAATTTCTCTTGTAATGAGAGAAATAGCATTAGATACTGATAAGAATAATCCAGTAACAAAAAATTTAAGAGGTAGGAGAAAATAAATGTATGAGCATCTATTTACTATGACATAAACATTATTTTCTTTTTAGCTTGAAAGACATTAAGTTAGTTGTTTTTATAATTTTTGGAAAATTTTCAAAAAGTTCCATTGTATTTGCTTTATTTTTAAGATACTCTAAATATTTAGAGTAAGCAAATTAGGTTTTTACTTTAGCCAGTACATTGACTAGATAGTGCGTTACTAGTTTCATAATGATTCTGGTTTAATACTCATAAATAATTTTGGATAGTTTTCTTGTATTGATGACCAATTTTTTTTTCCTCAGGTATTTGGTTATGGAGTTAATGGATGCTAATTTATGTCAGGTTATTCATATGGAGTTGGACCATGAAAGAATGTCCTACCTTCTTTACCAGATGCTTTGTGGTATTAAACATCTGCATTCAGCTGGTATAATTCATAGAGTAAGTAGTGATACTGTATCACTTATATTTTTAAAATTAGAGTTATTTAGTTGTGGTAGTTCTCCAGATACAAAGTAATTTAATATTAAAAAAATTTTTTCAGGGTTGAAAATCCAAATAATGATGAGAATGTGTTATGTTTCCAAATATTATTGAGACCAGAAGATGTTTTTGGAGTGACTGGTTATCTGGGCCTGTGCAGGCTATCTGGAAGCCCACATGTCAGTTGCCCACATGTCAGTGATACTGCTGAGGAGCTACTTTTAAGCCCAGCCCTTGGTGTGCTATACTTGGCTCCTGATCAATATGCAAGTATTTAAAATACAGGCTTTGCTGCCACCAAGTGTTCAGTTAATATAATTGAGACTTGTTAACAAATTCATGCTAAAAAATGTTCTTTTTCATTAAAACTAAAAACTTCCCTACATGCCATTCTGTTTTTCTTCTTAAAGTTTTGTAGGTCTTTATATAAATTAAGGCATTCTTAATAGTGCTTAAGAATGTTTGTGTTAAATTCATTTTTCAGAGTAAGTTCCCAGATTAGTAGACCTTATTATGCTAGTCACAATTAATTCCATAAAGGAAAATAATTTGCTTTGTTTCTCCCCTCTTGGGTCTAGAGACACTTGGGAAAGTAGTATCCTCCTGTACCTGGAAGAATGGAGTGGTGCCTGTGAAAGGGGAATATTCAGTTCCTGCAGCTTGGGTCAGATGAGGTCCTCAGAAGTGTTTTATTTGCCCAGAACAGTGCTTTGAAACCTGAGAAGATCTGAGTAAATAACTCTGAACTACCTCTCCACCCTTTTTATCACCCTACCTGTTTCACTGCTCCTTGCTCCTACTTTGTACTCTCCCAACCACCAGCCACGTGTCCATGAGCTAGCTAGGAAGACTTTGTGTGTGCAGTGAGAGCTTCCCATCTGGGAAAAGCAGATGAAGCCATTAAGGAGAGCCCATATTTTCCCCACCCCAGTCCATGTCCCAACAGGTGATGAAACTTTAGTAAGGAATCTTTAGTGACTTAAACAGTCTTCTTTTACCCTTTGCAGTCCTTCTTCATTTGTGTGACTTCAAAATAGATATAGCCAATTTTGCTTATTAATATGATTTCATACTAAATATAAATTTTGTTATTTGAAAAACATCCATAACCCCACCACTTTTTATTTTATATAATTCAAAAATTCCAAAGATGTTTAATTTCCTAGCCCTGTGTTGGCAATTGGATTGGCTTCCTTTCTTACTTTACACTGATATTCTCTTCTTTCTTAGGCAAGCACCAACATAACTATTTATAGTTTGTGTGTGTGTGTGTGTGTGTGTGTGTGTGTGTATCACACACACACATAGATAGATATCTTTTTAACTGGTACATAATTGTTCTGTAACTTGCTGAGCAAGTTGATTTTTTTATTTTTATTTTTATCACACACACACACACATAGATAGATATCTTTTTAACTGGTACATAATTGTTCTGTAACTTGCTGAGCAAGTTGATTTTTTTATTTTTATCAAGGATCAAAAGTTCTAAAATATATGAAAAACCAGAGGTGCCACCTCCTTCCTCTTATTTCTCTCTCCAGAAGCAAACTTTTTCAGTCTTTCAGTTGATTATCTTAGTGTTTAGCTCCATATTTGGGAATAATGTCATTAGATTTCCATGTGTTCATTTTTATCATTGTGAAGTACTGATTTAACTATTTCCCCAACCTCTGTCTTTGACAACCACCTTTCCTATCCTCTGTCCTCCCAGTAGAAGTAAAATGTAATTAGGTTTAGATCAGTATCTGTATGTGTTTTACATCATCGTGATTCTGTACAGGCTTTTCATAGCCCAGCCTTATATTTTACACCATGGTGTATTTCTTTTCTGTTCAACTTTTTGTTGGCGCTAACAACACTTTTATTAGAATTTTGGTCTTTTTTGTTTTATTTTTTAAGGACTGAGTCATTTCCTATGTTCTTACTGCTCATTTAACCATAAACTTTCTGCAGGGTGTCTCCCTCTTCTCTCAGGCAACTAGAGTATCAGGAAATCTCTTGGAGCCTCAGTCCTCCTCCCGTCTGAACTGGCTGCCCCATACCTAATGTGGAGGAGTGCTACTGGATGTTTATCTGGGATTTCCTTCAACTCTCTCTGGTGTCAGAAGCCTTGTTTCCTGACCCCTGTCTCTCTTTTTCTGGTTATGTCTTTTTGAGCCTAGATTACATCCTGCAAGAGTGGTGCATGGGAGGTAAATTTTTTGAGGGCCCAAATGACCGAAGCACTTTCTTTCCTCCTCGTCACATGATTCGTAGTTTGGTGATTGTAAAATTTTCAGTTACTAATCAGTTGCCCCAGAGTTGTAATGTACCCTGCAGTCATGTAGTACAATATGATTTTTCAGCTTCCTAATGCCAGTCATGTAACTGGCCCTTTGCAAGTACCTTGGTTTGAATTTCTTTTTTTTTAATCTCTAGAAACTTTTAAAATTGTTTCTTTATATTTCTTATATTCAGAAATGTGATAGAGTGGTCTTGTTAACTGAAGTAGGTACTTTGTGGGCCCTTCAATAAATAGAGTTTTAGGAAATTTGTATTACTTCTTTCAGAATGTTTTGTCTACTCTGTGCTTTGTTTTCTCTCTTCCTGAAGTACCAGTTAGTTGAAGCTGTTTTTTCCTTAAAAGTTTATTTTTATTGCATTTGTTTTTTTCACATGAATATACTATCATCTCTCTGAGGCAAAGTTATTATGATATGTTTTATTGCTCCTGCTATGACTTTTCTCTCCCCGAGTTTCTTTTTCAGTGCATTTTGGTCTCTCTGACATACACAAGACCTTTCCCAAATGTCTGGTGATTCCTTGTCAGCTAATCCTATTTAAGACTGAAACACTGGAAGGCCCAGTTAGACCCCATTGCCCTAAAACCTGGGTGTTTGCTTGAAACAGATACACTTGGCAGTTGAAATGCCCCCTACACATTGGTTGATGTCCTATGAGGTGAGACTTACTGTGATGGGAAAGGCCAAGACAATAAATTAAAAACAAATTGTGTTGTGGGGCCTGGGGAGAATGAATATTAATGCCACTATTAAAACCTGTAGAATGCAAGTACTGGGGTCCCTCTCTCATCTCAGTTTTACTCGCCCAGTCCTTAAAGAAACTATATGGGGCCTGAAGAAGGACTGTAGACTGGCAAGGATTAGCCAACTACCAGTCCCGATTGCACTTGCTGTGCTAGATGCAGTGTAATTGCTAGAATAAATCATTAAGGCCTGGGGTGTGGCAATGTATCCTTCCATTCCAGACAGAAGTCATTTACACTTAGTGGGAGGGGGATGGACAACAGTCAGCTTCCACAATTTTGCCGTAGGTCTGTGTCATAACATAAAAGAGTTCTAAATCAGCCCCGTTTTATTACCTGGTCCTCTTCTAAGTAGATGAAATTGATGATGCTTTGAGTCTTCAAGTTTCAGGATCTACTCAGAACTAAGTAGCCCTATAGATATCATTTCAGCCTCCCATCCCAGAGTACAGACACCAAGTAAATAGGTCTAAGTACCTATGGGGAAATCACTTGTCACATTTGTCACAATATGCAGGGTCATAAGACTCCTTTTTAGTCAAAGGGTTTTAATCCAAAAACTGACCAGGAATGATGATGGTTTATGGGGTGGTGACCTCATCCTCCCATTTCTTCATTCACTCTTGCCCTTTTTGATTATTGATGTTTTACAATTAATTGTTTGCCATTTCTTAGAGCATTGGTTGCCATGCTCTGATGCCCCCACACTTTCTTTAACATTTCTTTTCCTTGGTTTAGATGGTTTTTAGGGTTTGAGGAGGCAGAATGATCTTTACCATCTTGAAACTGCAAATCCAACCTCTGGCTGTTTATGGAGCCTAATGGGAGAATGTAGGAATATAGGGATCCCTCAGGAGCCGCAGGACCTCTATAACCACCTCCCACTTGGCAAGCATCCTGAGCAGATAGGCAGCCTCCCATGGTCCTATTGGGCATGAAAGGCTGTTGGAAGGATCTGAAGTTGAGCTTATTTTGCCTGTTAATAATTTATATTTTAAAATGCCTATTCTTGCCATATTTTCGGTTTTAAAAAGGGAAATGCCAAAGAGATTGATTGGTTTTTGCCTTATCTGGGTGACTACCTCCTCAGGGGAGACAGCTCCTGGTCTGAGTGCAAGCTGATCATCCCTCGCTTTGCTGAATGCAGACTAGTAGCTAGCTATAGGCAAGGAGCTGCTCATGGTGGTAGCTCTGGGTCCAGAAGCCCTCTACATCAAGACACCAGGGAAGAGATGATATGTGCAGTATACTCTGGATCCAGCCAAGGTCCTGGGCATCTGCTTGGGGCCTGGTAGGAATTTTTATTTTGTGTGTGTGTGTGTGCGTGCGTGCGTGCGTACACATGCATGCATACATGTGTGTTTAACTGAGGTAACATTCATTATTTTAAACATTGTGTGGTTATAACTTGTATTTTACTGAATCCAGGAAGCTTAGGAAGAAAGCATTTGCCATTAATGAAACATAATTTTAATTGCTGTAATTATCAAATGATTTTCTGTTTATTCTGATAATGCTTCACAACTGTCTCGGTTGGAAGACATACCTGTGTCCATTTGCAGCACATCAGTTGGGAAGTTTTAGTCAGACGTGAGACCTGAAGTTTCACACATAGGTCCTACTGTGTGACATTACTTGACATTTTGTAATCACAGCTATGCAATAGAATACTCTTGTGAAAAGAATGAATGTGGATTGGTTAGAAGTCACAGTTTTCAGGGTGACTTTGAGTGTCTGAGTGCCAGCTTGTCACCCTGGGTTCTGAGAGCTGAGAACACAGCCAGGGCTTCTTCAGTAAACCTGCATGGGAAGGGAAGGAGAGGAAGGAAGGCTGAAAAAACTTCACAGTGGTTTGTATGCCTGGGGGCAGAGTTGGGGGGGACTGTTTGTGAAGGGAGAAGTTGGGATTCCTGATTAAGGAGTTCTTCCAATGAAAGGAAGAGCTGTAGGAAGATTTCAGCGTCAGAGAATTCCTGCTCTGTGCTATCAATATGTCCCTACCATCCACATGAGGCTGTTGAGTACTCAGAATGTGGCTATGAATGCAAAATACCTTGATTTTTTTTTTCAACGTTGGTTGCATTTTAGAATGGTAAGGCTGGATATTTTAGATTAAATAAAATATATTAACATTAATTTTACCTGTTTCTGTTTATTCTTTTTAAAATGGCTACTAAATAAATTACATATGTGGTTGATATAACATTTCTCTTGAATGTGGAGGAGAGTTGGTCCATGTATTAAGAACTACAGGTGGGATGGGAAGGATGGAGAGAGAAGGGTCAGGGAGGAGTATACATTGTGGAAACTCTCTGAAGGTTTTAAGCAAAGGAGTATCATGAAGTTTTCCACATGATAGTGAGAGCAATCATATTACCTCTTTAGGTTAATCTTTGTTAATATCAACTTGAGAGTAGGGTTTTCTAAAATTGTTTCAATACCTTATGAATCACTTCTTACTTTTATTGTCCAGCACTCTGACATAATTAAGTGATCACTGACCTCACAAGTCCTTTCCAATGTGAGACGGTTTATTTACATGCTTGGCTAATTTTCTTAATTTAAACCATTTCTGTCTTAGGACTTGAAACCTAGCAACATTGTAGTAAAATCAGACTGCACCCTTAAGATCCTTGACTTTGGTCTGGCCCGGACAGCATGCACCAACTTCATGATGACTCCCTATGTGGTGACGCGGTATTACCGGGCACCTGAGGTCATCCTGGGTATGGGCTATAAAGAGAATGGTGAGTACAGACAAAGCTGAGATGTTCAAAGATAGTTCTCTTACTGGACATCACTAGCTTTTTCTCTTCTAGTGACTGAAATACAGTGCTAAGACTATACTATGCATATATTATCGTAGTCCACAGATAATTAATTTTGTATCTCCATTGGTTAAAATCATTCACTCTTGAAAATTTACTGTTGAAATGAATAATCGTGAGCATTTATGAAATACGACATAGATGAATCCTGAATGTGCTGCTCCATGGAAGCACCCCTTCTAATCAGTAGCACCTAAGGCTGCCCCTCCAGGTCTCCACCCCTAAGGGAAGTTAAGATCCTGATTTCCAGCACCATATATTGGCTTTACTTATTTTTGAGTTTCTTATAAATGGATTAATACATGTTCTCTTTTGTGAGAAATTGGTGTTTTTAACATCAAATCTTATTCTAGCAATATTAGAACTCTGCAAATTGTTGAAATGAAGTAGACACATTTATGTGTTTTTTTGAAAGTCTGAAATTTGCCTGAGCATCTGAAATGAGTTTTGCTTCACATTTCTTTATCTGTTTTAATAACCTGTGTTCTCTCTAAGAGACACAGCTCTGTGGTTTCTACTGTCCCCTGTAGAAATAAGAGAAAAAACTGGGTCTTGGGGAAGAGGGTGAATGCTAGGAAATTGGGGGTACTGCTGGCCAGGCCTCACCCAGAGCCCTTAGAGCAAACCTGCCCCTGTGAGGCTATGCCAACTTGGCAATTTAGAAAAGAATTCAAATGGGATCTGTATTTCACAAATGTCCACATCAGCAAACTGGGTTCATTTTTGTTGGGGAGGGGGATTGAGAAAGACATGTGGGGTCTCAGCTGGCTTTAACCACCTGGTGTTTGGTAGTGGACATCTGGTCTGTCGGGTGCATCATGGCAGAAATGGTCCTTCATAAAGTCCTGTTTCCAGGAAGAGACTGTATCCTTCACAGGGAGAGACCCAGCACTGACCATAGAGGCCGGGTGGGGAGGGCATGCAGCCTGGAGACAGCTTTCTGTGCACAGGCGCTTCTTGTCTCTGGTTTGTTTGTATTTTAAGTGTTAGAATCTTTGGCACCAAAACCCCAACTGCTCCAAACTGATAATTGTAACAGAGGCCAGCAATCTTTCATACTACGTAAAAATTCACCCTTAGCTACCAATTTATTTTTCCATATTTGTGTGTTTACTACACTGTTAGAATTCCTTTTCCTCACTTTTGTTTTGTTCATGGCACTTCATAATTTTATCATTTCATTTTATTTTCAGTTGATATCTGGTCAGTGGGTTGCATCATGGGAGAGCTGGTGAAAGGTTGTGTGATATTCCAAGGCACTGATCGTATCCTTCCCGGGACCTTCCCGGCCATGCTTTCCATAGATACCAAGGCAGCAGGAGCTCAGAAAGAAAACCTCGGCATTCTACACTGTGTTCTGAGGGATTAAATTAGTGTCATAAACCTAAAAGTTTCAGTTTTACATTTTCTTTTTTACTTGACTTTAAAGATTTTATTAAGACTTAGAGTTAAATTAGAAGTAATTCATAATTTTATCAACAAATAGTTTATCAGAAATTATTTTTTTAACAAATGTTTTTAGATATTTACATAAACATTGTTTATTTAGTTCATTCAATTAACTAGGAAAGTTGCTGTCTATATTTAATAGGCCATTGTTCTTGTGTAATTGAATTAATATGCTATTTTGCTAGATATCAATATGCTTTGAAATATTTCCCCCCAAAGTAAGCACTGAAGCACCATACAAGACCTAAGTGAAAACGATCAAAATGAAAAGTTTGTGAGGAACACTATCTGTTAAATTTTGTTTTCATTACTCTGCTGACACTTTATAGAAAGTTTTTTTTTTAAGATACATCTCAAAGGTTGTTTTATGACACACTAAGAAAGTCTAAATAAACTTTAAATGCAAGAGACTAATTTACACTGGTCAGTAAATCATACTGATACATAGCATAAAAGGAGACTACATAATATAGTAGTTATAATAGCTTTCATTCCTCATATTCCATATATTCTTCCATCTTTAATATTTTTTACTCTAATGTGGTTCTTAACATAAACTTTTTTGTTTGTGTTCTAACCACTTAAATTTTCATTAGACTTTGCTTTTACTTTTTTGTTCTGAATGTGGTTGCTGTTGACAAATTAATGGCCATTTATCAAGGAAGTAAAGCTGTGTGATCAGTGTTTTATTAAAATAATTTTAATTTTTTTTTATTTTATGAGAGTAGTTTTCTTGTAATATATGAAACATGGCACAAACAGAATGAAAAATTTTATTGCTATCATTTTAATTATCTTCTTTTTCATTTTCTACATCACGGATTTTAATGTGAGTTAGATATAGAACATTTCATTTTACTTAAATTGATTTTCTAGCACTTTTCCTAACCTTACCTTAGATTCATTGTTTCAAACTGTATTTAATGAGGTATTTATTTTGCAGATAAACTAAACAAGGAAAAATTGACATATTCTGAAAGTAATTTAGAAGTAGCTACTTAACATTGTTTGTCTTAATTCTTACTCATTTTGTACCTTAACCTTTTTTAATTAAGAAATGTTTTCTTTTGAAAGTACAAAAATAAAACGTGTAGTTTTTGTTGCATTATGTAATTCAATATTCAGATTTTAATAATTTAAAATTCCCACTCTACATATTGATATGTAACAGTGTCAGTAATTAATAATTTTCCACATAGTGTGACCTTTTGTTATTCTCAAAGCCCACTCTAAGATTAAAACATTTTCTAGAAGTTTTCACAACCTTTCCAACATTAAATAAAAAATACCATCATCAAAAAAGATTCTGAAAACCTCACTGAAGTTCTCAGAGCTTTGCTTTATGTAACCTGATATAGAAGGAATTTTAGAGAAAGCTTTAGCCAGATCACCTTGTACCCAAGTTCTGACTCCCATGTGGGAACTGTACATTCTTGAGGAGCCAGGATGAAATGAGTAACCTGTACTGGCTAGGTGGGCAGTCATGCACATACATCAGGTAGGCTTGTTGGGGCCATCTTCCTATTCCATTTCCTGTAGTCTATGAAAATACCAGAAGTACCACAAACCCAGCTTATACTGAGCACCCAGCCTTCTTTGGGTGCTTACTTTCCTTCCATTGGAAAGGGATTGCTTGAGCTACTGAACTGAGGGGAAGCAGGCAAAGGCAGGGGGAGAAGCAAGGCGACATGGACTTTGCAGTCTTGACCGGGAGAAGATGCAGGCTTGTCCCCGGGATGGTGGTCATGAAGGTGGAGACGGCTTGAATGCCGTTATCTTCTTTGACGGTTCGTACTTGACAGAGTTTTGTTAGAGTTTTGAGATGTCTATTAGTGGAAATGTCAAGAACAGTTCAAGAAAGAAGTTTAGGATAGAGAAGTAAAGCCTTGAAACTGTGATGAATGCTGCAAGAGAAAAGAGCTGAGGATAGAGGATGAAGTGGCCTAGGGAGAAACAAGGAACAGTGAAAGAAAGCAGAAGTTTGCTCCTAGAGAATGAGGAATCCTGTAGGCAAGGAAGTGGAGCACTGAGGGAGGCTCCCTCACCCTATTAAAAAGGTGAGAACTAAAGATTGGCCACTGGTTTAAGGGATGTTCACTGACAACCTTGATAGCAGTTTTCATGGAATAGGGGGAAGCCTGATGGAAAGGTGTTTAAGAGAGAATAAGGGCCTGGCAACTGTACATATATAGGCAGACATTTTGTTAGTTTTGCTGTGCTGCAAATGCAGGTAAAGGAGGAGTGATTACAACATAGGTGCTACCAAAAAAAAATGATGTGGTTTTTACACAGGAGGGGAAAAATCATGTTTGGATGATGATAGACAGCTCTAATCGAGGGCAAAATGGTACCAGCAAAGAGAAATTGTAGGAGTATGTATGGTGTATCCTTGGTTACAGTTTGAGAATGACTTTCTGTTTAGTCCCCTGTGAAAGAGGCAAAGCCAGGGTTGTCTTCATTTTACAAATAAGGAGTTAAGATCCAGGAGAGATTGCCCCACAGCCAATGAGCGTCTAATGCACAAAGGAGTCTGAAACCCAGGTCCTGCACTTTGAGAGAAAATAGAACAAAGTTTGCCCAGGTACTACAGTGATAGGGTCAGTGCCAAGTAAAACAGGATGGTCTCTCCAAGCCATCACTGCCCAGTGTGAGCCCAGTTATGGGAAAGGACTGACCCTCTGTGAGGACTCAGAAATCCCAGAGCCCTGTTTGTTGCTTTCTACCTCACTTCCTAACCCCTCTCTGGGGTGCTGGCTCCCCAGCTATATACCAAACAGTTGGGTGATCTCTTTAATTTAGCAAGCTTTGAATCTAATGTAGTTTAGCATGAAAACTGATTGTTTTTAAATTGAAGTAAACTTGGCTGACATAGTTATTAGAAGTATAGGATTTCCCCCTCTTCAAATATAATCACCACAGTGCACCCACCACCAAGGCATCCATAGTTCACCACCATAGTTCACTTTGCCTATGTAATGTTTCTCTGATTTCATGTTTATGCATTACTCTCATTGTTCAGTTATAAGGTAATCTTATTTTGATCAAGAGTAGGGGGACATTGTGTTAATTTAACTGATCAGTTCTTAAAGATGAAGAGTGCAAGAATTGTTTAAAATAGTCTAAACTTAGAAGCTCAAGCATTTTTCAGTATTATTTCTAAGTGATTCTGCTGTCAAGTGGGGTAAGCTAGGTAATTATTTGTCAGTTAGTATAAGCATAATTTAAGGTTTTCTTTGGATAGTGGTACTTTGTGTTAAGTATACGGCATTTTCAGTTGTATTTTCCTCAAGAAAGTCATTAGATATTGATCAGTGGAATAAAGTTATTGAGCAGCTAGGAACACCGTCTGCAGATTTCATGAAGAAACTTCAGCCAACTGTGAGGAATTATGTAGAAAACAGACCAAAGTATCCTGGAATCAAATTTGAAGACCTCTTTCCAGATTGGATATTCCCATCAGAATCTGAACGAGACAAAATAAAAAGTAAGATGTTCTTTTTCCTTATTTTCATAATCTGAGTGAAGCGTTCACTTTCTCATGTGTGCACTAGAAAACCCTCAAGTTAGGTGCAGGCTGATATGGAGGCACTGTGAAAAGAAAGCTTAATGACAGAGAAGTGTTATCCTCAATAATCTGGCTCAACTGAAGTCTCTGGCCAAAGTGAAAATAGTTATATCATTCTGAAAGACCCTCAGGTTAATTATAGCAGTAATGATCTAAACAGGTTTGTTGGCATTGGAAGAAAAAAAGAAAAGACACACTTGAAGATTCTAACCCAAGTGAAGAGTCAGAAACCAGTAAAAACTCTCCCTCCCCTCCCCTTCTCTATGCCCAGCACTAAAATATAATTAAGGAAAAGAGTAAATTTATTTTTCTCCTTATCAAAGGAAACTGTGCTTCAGTCAAAAAAGCCCTATCTCTTGACATGTTTATGGTTTATGTGAACTTTAATTGGCAAAACCTAGGTGAGCCTTTATCTCATTTTTTACCAGTGTTGTACACAGGGAGGTTGAGCAGAGGCATCTGTGACGTGTACCGCCTTCCCTCATCTTCTGTCCCTGGCTACAGTAGCCCTGGATCTGTCCTGGCTCAGTCTGGGGCTTTGGTGTCCTCCCAAGACCTTTGTTTCTCCTCTCTGCCCAGGTCCAGAGCCAGAAAAATTATAAGATTATGGTAAAAGCCTAGTTTGTAGTGAAAGTGACTACTTGACTTACTCTTCGAAAATGGCTCCATTTATCTGGAACCTAAAAAAAATTTTCTCAAAAGTTAATACATCTCAAAGTTAATCTGCATTACCACATTTCTTTCTTTATTGTGTGATTTTCAGATGAACAGCATTAGTTTATTAATCTAATATTTGTTTTCACTCTAGCAAGTCAAGCCAGAGATTTGTTATCAAAAATGTTAGTGATAGATCCTGACAAGCGAATATCTGTAGACGAAGCTTTGCGTCACCCCTATATTACTGTTTGGTATGACCCTGCTGAAGCAGAAGCGGTAAGCATCTGTTTGAAAGACTTATCTGTCAAGGCAGGACTTACCTTTCCTTGGGTTTTCTGTCTGTCAGTGGAATGACTACATAAAGATAGCAAGTCTTAGATTTGAGATGATAAAGAGGCCAGGTGAAATGGATTACAGCTGCTACTGGGTCTCTCGGAGTACTCAGGAGCACATATGCTTGTGCTGTGGCAATGTGATTGTCTTCATTACATCTGATGTTGACATGGTATCTCAATGTCATGTTTTTAACCATCCATTCTGTACCTGACACTCTTATCTTGAGCTCTGGTTACATTGTCATTTTTATGCCCCCCAATCTAAGAGGCTGAAAAACTTGCTGAAAAGCATACATTTATTTCACCTTTCTAGAGTCACATGTAAGGGAGTTCCACTTCCCAACCTGCATTTTTCCATAGCAGCACTGGTGTGGCCCCTAAATACTTGTAAGGTCATCACGCAGTGGCTGCTTCTGCCTTACCAGCAGCAGAATACATGTTTATGTGTTGGCCTGTGCATTTTAAGCATTGTGTTACATGAAAATACAGTTTATAAGTGATTTTTAAACAACTTTAGAACAGTCTGTTTATGTGGGGATTAGTCTGGGAGTGCTAAAGGTAAGCACTATAAACTTTAACTTTTTTGTACACCATCTGTACTTCCTAGCATGGTAGCTCAGCCAAGGTGCAATTTTATAATTACATTCAAACAGATGTTTTTAGTATTTTGAGGTCATGCATTTATTAAGAGGATCACAAGAGCCCTGGTTTTATATTTTTTCTTAATTATTTAGATTCTGAAGCTGATACACCACACTTCTGAAAGTATCTTTAATAAACTGTGTATTGAATGAACCTATAATGGCATAAATAGAAGGCACCCATGTGATTTTGACTTTTTCTTCAGTCTCATTGTTTAACTATTCACTTTATAACTTAATTTTCAGCCACCACCTCAAATTTATGATGCCCAGTTGGAAGAAAGAGAACATGCAATTGAAGAATGGAAAGGTAAAGACAGAATTTATTTTGATTATCACTTATGATGCTTTTTTTTTTTTACATCATTATCTACGCAGGGATTCTCCCACCACCTTATCACCTGTGACCCATTATCTTAATCTTTTGTGCCCCCCCCCTGCTTTTCCCCCTCACCCCCTCTTATGCTGTATGCTTCAATTTTGCTGAGAGTTAGTTTTAATTTTCTCTTATCTGTTTGTTTTCTCTTATCCCTCATATAAGTGAGACCATCCAGTATTTCTTTTTCTTTCTGACTATTTCTGCTAGCACGATTGATTCCTTTCGACTCCATCCATGTTGCCGCAAATGATATGTTTATCTTTTTTTGATTGATAAATAATATTCCATTGTGTACATATAGCACAACTTTTTGTGCCATTTGTCTATTTGGGGGCATTTGGGTTGCTTCCATATCCTGGCTATTGTAAATAGTGCTGCAGTAACATCCGAGTACAGGTGTCTTTTTGGATTAGAATTTTTGTAACGTTTGGGTAGATTCCTAGCTGTGGGATTGCTGGATCATATAAGAGTTCCATTTTCAGTAGTTTAAGGGTCCACAGCTTTCCATAGTGGCTGGACCAGTTTGCATTCCTACCAGCAGTGTAAAAGTGTCTCTTTCTCTCCACATCCATGCCAGCACTTATTGCTGCCTGTTTTTTTGATCTGGGCCATTCTTACTGGTGTAAGATGGTATCGTGTTGTGGTTTTGACTTGCATTTCTCTGATTATTAGTGATGTTGAGCATTTTTTCATATGCCTACTGACCACTTGTATTTCTTTGGAAAATTGTCTTTTTGGATCTTCTCCCCAATTTTTAACTGGACTTTTCTTCTTATTTCTGTTAAGTTGCGTGAGTTTTTTGTGGCTCTTTGTTATCAGGACCTTATCCTGATAGGTCCTGATAGGGCAAAGATTTTTTTCCCATTCAGTTGGGTTTCTTTTGTTTTGGTTATTGTCTCTTTTGCTGTGCAGAAGCTTTTTAGATTGATATAGTCCTGGTTGTTTGTTTTCCTTCATTTTTTTTTAGCATTTGTAGGTGTGTCCTGAAAGAGGTGTCCAAAGTATAAATCTTGGAGTATTTTGCTCATATTTTCTACTATGTACTTATGGTTTCAGGTCTTACATACAAGTCTTTTATCCATTTTGAGTTGGTTTTTGTACATGGTGTGAGGGAGTGGTCTAGATTAATTATTTTCCATGTAGTGATCCAGTTTTCCCAGTACCATTTATTGAAGAGACTATCATTGTTCCACTGTATAGTTTTAGCCCCTTTGTAAAAAATTAGTTCATGGATATGTGTGACTTTATTTCTGGGCATTCAATTCTGTTCCATTAGTGTATTTATCTGTTTTTATTCCAGTACCATGCTGTTGTAATTATTATGGCTTTATAATATAATTTGAAGTTTGGGAGTGAAATGTCTTTACTCTCTGATTTTTTAGTTAGGAGTGTTTTGATTATCCATGGTCTTTTATTACTCCATGTGAATTTCAGTAATTTTTGCTCTAACTCTTTAAAGTATGACATTGGAATTTTTATTGGGATTGCATTGCATCTGTAGATTGCTTTTAGAAATATGGTCATTTTGAGGATGTTTATTATCCCAATCCATGAGCAAGGAATGTCTTTTCATTTCTTTATTCTTATGATACTTTTTAAAATTTAATTCACACTACTATTGAAGTCACACTATGCATTATAATACATAATATTATTATGTAAGTTTTATCTTTGCATCATTATAAATCAGTATCCTCTATTTTCTTTAAAGGAGTAGCCTTTCTAAGGAAAAGGCTAAAGACCCTGCTGCCTATTTATCCTTTCCTCCCAACCTCCCAGGAAAAGTACAAAAAGAACTTGAACAGAATTAGAGAGGAATATCTATGAACTGCATAGTATTTGCTTCAAAAGAGAGAATATGAGCTTTTCTATGATCTTACACTATCAAATCTCATTTTATAAGCTGAACTTAGTAATTGTATCACACCTTACTAACATTGCAAATTGTTGAGTAATTCCTATTCAGAGACACCTGTAAAGCGGACAGGGACTCTGGAGTCATTCAACTGCTACTGCGTTTATAAGCTGTGTAGTTTTGTATTTATTTTTAAATCAGGTTTGGAGAAAATTACAAATCAAAAATAAGCAAATAATTATTACTATCACTGTAAGATTAGCCAAACACCCACAATAAACTAAACCAAATGCTGAACTAGTAATTTTTCCTTAAAAAGTAGACCCAGTGCAATTACAAGTGCAATCAACGCAGCAACATGTTCTGCCCTAGGAGCCTTCCCGCCGGCATGTGGAGCACTGGCGCCCATGCACAAACACATTCAGATGGCAGTTGCACACAGCCACACTCCTGGGCTAAAGTCTTATGGGTCTTAATAAATATCTGTGATGTGCTAACTCTAGTATATGAAATACAAAATTTTAGGAACCCTTAATTAGCTTATTTAGTACATAGTTTTTCTTACAAATGAATTTTGAAGTTGAAGACAACAAAAGATTTAGGTACTTGGATTAATTTCTGGCCAGTCTGTAGGGGTTTCTAGTATGAACGTAGATACTGAGTCATTTCTAGAACTCGCATGATGGGGAGAAAAATACCAGTGAATGTGAGAACATATGCTGCTCTAAAGTGTTCTGTGAAAACCACTCTGCTTGTTCTCTCCCTTTCTTTCCTTCCCTTCTTCCCTTCCTTTTGTGGATTCAGAACAAACCTATATATTTGGCTGCTTTAATAGTTGATTTGAAGACAAAGGATAAATGAAAACTTTGATATTTGGGTGTAGTAGACTATTTTACAGAATTAACTATCTCACAACTAAAAATAATACATTATGCTGCTCTTGGACTGATTCCAATTGATTTGGAAGCACGGTTTAGAGATGCAAAGAAACTGATGAAGCATTCTTGACTTTCTGTTTAAAGAGTTAATTTACAAAGAAGTAATGGATTGGGAAGAAAGAAACAAGAATGGTGTTGGAAAAGATCAACCTTCAGGTTAGTGATTGCTTTAATAGTTTGATCGTATAGTATTTGTCTTTACCTGTTCAACTCTCATAAGTAGCTGCAGCATGTTCAATCCCAACTGACCAACATGGAAATCTGAAAATCCCATGTGTGAAATAGTATCCCCTTTTTGGTTTGTTCTGCTGGTGGCAGCTCACATTTTCCTCATGTGCCAGCACCAAATTAACTGCATCATAGCCATTCTTGTTTCATCCTTGCAACAGCTGCTTTCAACTCCACTTATAAATGAGGAAATTAAATTGAAAACCTTCAGAATATACGTGTCCCTCTGTACTCATCCCACCCGTTTCAAATTAATGTAAATCTAGGATTTTGCTTTTCTTTTGAGAAAATTGTTTGTATAATTCTCCCACTTTTCTGCTTGACCCCAAAGCCCAACAATTAGGTTACTGTGTAATTATTTGAGACCTAGCATATATAGTATTGATTGATATTTTAGGGTCTTCCCTGTTTACTAGATGAACTTTCTAGTGTATGTTTTTCCTACTCAACATCAATTGGACGCATGCTCCCATAAGTGCAAGTTGCACTACTGATTTTTTTTCTTGAATTTTATATACATCATGACATATGTTTCATGTATATATAACTTCCACATGAATTTAGATGCTTGTACCTAAAAAAAAATTTAAGTCTGCAGACACTGACCTCTGAGTGCCTGGGTGTTTTATTTTTGCTCAAACCAGACTAAAATATGGATAGTAGGAAATAGTTCATTTTCTTAACAAGGATGAAATGAGCTTTATAGAATTTATAAAAATAAATATTATTTTTTTTCCCTTTTCAGGATTTATAGAAATAAATAAACAAGGCACTGGGTTTTTTTTTCCTTTTGTCTTTTTTGTTTGTATACAATCCTTATTTTAGAAGGTGTTTTAACTGGAAAAGATTTCTCAGAAGACTTCTTTGCATTAAGTGTTTATGATTATAATTGAAATGATAGTTGATTCCTACTTGGGAATAGTCCTTTTTTGTGTGTCTGCTACTGATAGCTTTAAGGTAAATTCAATAATTTTCTTATAATAGCTTTTTAAAACCAGCAGGTATTTTTTAAGTAGCTATCATGATTGCATAAGAGTATATATATGACTGTTAACCACTGGGGAGTGAAGGAGAGTGTTGCAGAGAACGACACAGGATATTTGGGATTTAGAGCCTACAGAAAGACTCCAGGAAAAGTTCAAAATGTGGACTCAGCTAACTTCTCATTCTACTACTAGTTAGGACAGGAAAATATAAAAGGACAGAGCCAAAAAATGGTGTACAGTGTCACTGCCTGGGTTTGCAGCTATGTCGTGCCTCAGATTTTATTATATTTGGTTTTCTTAGCACAGATGCAGCAGTAAGTAGCAACGCCACTCCTTCTCAGTCATCATCTATCAATGACATTTCATCTATGTCCACTGAGCAGACACTGGCCTCAGACACAGACAGCAGTCTGGATGCCTCGACGGGACCCCTTGAAGGTTGTCGATAATAAGTTAAAAATAACAAGCTTGTCATCAGTGAAGGAACTCGTGTTTCCATGGGCCCAAAATGCTTGGGAATTGATGGAACCAAATAGAAAACTCCATGTTCTGCATGTAAGAAAACACTATGCCTTGCCCCTACTCAGTTCTAATAGGATTGCCTGCTTAGATTATAAAATGAAGCAGATTATGTCTGATGAAAAAAAAGTACAAGCCACACTTGTAGAGATTTTTGTTCAGGATCATTTCAGGTGAGCAATTTAGCTAGATGAATTATTTTTAAGTCTTGCGGTAACAGCATAACAGTTTCTCATCCTCAGTAACTGTTGGGACTTATATGCATGCCACCACAAATGCTTGCTCATACCATCTAGTGTTTTTTGGAAGTCAATATTTAGATGCCAAATAATCTTCCAGTTACTACTGTTTTTAGAATTATCTTTTAATTCTCTTAAGTAATTTGGTGTCTGTCCAGGAAAAAAAAATAGACTTATGTGTATTAATTGGCCAATATATTATCACACCTTATCTTCTTTAATAGAATGATTCTATCTTTTGTATTTCAAAAGGGATATAATTAAATCTATTTAATAAATAAAAAATATAACTTTCTTAAATTTGTCATGTTTTGGGCTGAGAATTTTCACTGCTAAAATTAAGACACTTTGTTTTCTTGGAATTGTCTCAGTCTGGGATGCCTGTGCTTTCAGCATTACTGCATGATAAAATTTTAGGTTTTGTTTTTATGCTGCTGAAGACATGTATACTTTAAAATTCTATCTACCCTTTCTTGGTCTTTTAGACTAATTATTTATTTTAAATGCTACCTTGAACTTTACCTTCTTTATTAGCCACAGGACACTGTGTGTCAGTAATATGATGGCAAGTAGGTTCTTGACTCCATTACCTACTGTTAGAGTAGAATTCTACAGAATGGTTACCAAAGATGACTCCAGTCACTTGCTAAGTGTGCACTTTGCCTGAGACTAGACTGGGTTGGTCCTTTTTTATCTTACCATCTTTTGAGGTCAGATTAGCAAGTCACCTTTCTCTTTTCCAACACTACATTCTTACCTGATTTTCTTTCCTTAGTGAAAGAAACCGTATAAATCCCCCTTTGGTCCAATGCAGAGGCAAGTTTGTTTTCCACTTTGTGGAGACCTTTACTTTTCCTAAGGGAATTCCTTTATTGGAAAAATGCCTTGAGGACTATGGAGGAAAAGTCCTGGAGAGTAGTGATTAACTTCTACTATTGAATATTTTGTGATTTAAAACTGCTCACCTGAAATTGATATTTTCAGACTATCTTATATGGAAATTTTTCAAAATTCACAAAGATACTGAGTATTAAAGTGTCACTGCAGAAATGGAGTATCATGATCATGTTTGGCTACCTGTGCTCATAATGCTTTTCCCTTGAGCTTATTCTGTTATAGATTGATACCTTGTGTTTAATTATTTTGGAAGATACTGGGTCAACATTCTATGGAATGTGTTCTGAGAAGGAACTTTATAAGGAAATTTATTATAAGTACTATCTAAAATATCTGATTCCCTCTGCACCAGTTGTATCTACTGGTTGGTCTTATCACTGGAAACTGGAGCCCTCGATGAACAAACTTAGTATTGAAATAATAGTTTTATATTGTGAGGTTTAGGCGCATTCAGGTACACAGTGGGAATACTAATTTGGATTCAGACAGAAACACCTATTACACATGGTTTGGGATTATTGGGGTTTTGGACACCTGGTGGTATAGTGAAGAAAGTTACCTCTATACATAGATAAACTTCTTAAAATGGCCTTCTCTCTAAATACATAACTTTAAAAGACTTTACTAAATTTATCTTTAGAAGGAAAATAGAATGGGAGAGTTAAAAAAAAAATGCATGATCTTCCCTAGGCTTATATAAATGCGGAGATGGGGATGCTGAGGGTACTTGTTGGTCCCACTCACCAGGCAGCATTTGTAAGTGGAACTTGGTGCCCCACAGATGGGCTCTCTGCTTGCTCATTCCTCTGTGCTCTCATGGAGTACACCTGCCACGATGGTGCAATCAAGTTTCCTGCCAAGAACACCTCCCATCAGATAGTGGTGAGTACACCTTAGACAGGTCTTAGGGCTGCAGACAGCAAAGCTCTGTGGAAATACCTCACCCCACTTCAGGGTCTCCCTCTGAGCCAAGATGTGGCCAGTTCCTGGTGCAATGAAATGGTTTCCAACTGCACATGATGGGAAATGCTGATGCCAGATGAAGAACTGCAAAATGTACTCAACTTTTTCATCTTTTCTATTTTATTTTTGTAATTTATATTGTACACAACCCTGGAAGTAACTATTTTGGACACATATTTTTATAAGCCAGGTAATTTACTAGTATCCTGGAATTTGATTAGGTTTATTTTGTTTGTTGGCTTAGTTTCCAGTCAAAAAGGAAATGACTGCCTCCCTCTATGTCAAGTCTTGATTTCAAGTGCAGGTTTCAGAGAACAGACAGTCTGCCAGCATGGGAGAGCAGTCTAGGAGCACAGGCTGCTCGGGGCTTCACCACCATGGTTGTGGGGATAGAAGGAGGGCTGTTTTTGTTACTGGGACCAGAAACCGAAAACCACAGTACTGAAAGAGAAACCCCCTGGCAGGGCCCTGCAAACACCAGAGTCTGTATCTGAAACACTGACTGGGACATCGGTTTAATCCGTACTTGACACAGTGTAAGTTGCGGTACTGATGGATGAGTTCGTCTGGTTGATATCTAATGTAATTCCTCTGGTGTTTTATGCTGGTAATAAATACAGATGTGACCGTTTAGATTGCATATCTCAAAAGTAACATTGCCTAATGTTTTATAATAAAATATATTATGTGTGTTTTGATTGGTGAAAATAATAAGATACATTTTAAAAGAGAAGTGTATAGCATGTCCAATTTTTGTGTCTCTAAGTGACAATTGACTGTATATTGCCACATCACCATCTGATTACAGATTTAACATGTATGTGGATAGATGTGGGTGTGTCATCATTTCAGTCAGTCTGAGCAAATGTTTTTAAATCGAAAGGCAAATGTCTGTTACTTCTACTGAGAAATATTCCGCGAATTTCCAAATCTAAGTTTTCAAAAACATACAGAATTTAAAATTCAGAGTGTTGGTGTAGTTATTTTTTTCATAAGGTGTGTGGAGAATCCACCAATACATACTGCCTTGTATCACTTAAAACCATTTTCATTTCGCTTCTTAGTTAAGGGATACTTTAGTTTTGAGGGTTTTTTTATTTGTTTGTTTTAAGAGATCAAGAAAAGGTAGGTTTACTGAAATACAATGCTAAGAGAAGTAGCGGGTGAGACAAGAGGGATCTGCTGCCGATTTGGGGCTACTTTCAGATGTTCGCTATTTCACACACAGGAATCATGGAACCCTCAATGGCTTGCTTTCTTTTTCTCTGCTTAAAAGGGCTAGACTCAGCCCAGATAGAGTATCCTGTTATCTTTCAAGGTCTCTAAGAAGGAAAACTTTTTTGATACTGATCTGGGTTCCATTTCTCTATTTCACCCCTGACCCACTTTCAATTTAGACAGGATGGAAATACTTTATTGACTGAAATGGTACCGGTAGGTTGGTAGTGTTTTGGTGAAGGGAAGGATCATATTTCAAAATAACAGAATTTCCTGAAGATTATATGACTATACCTGTGAATTTAAGCCTAAGATTGACTTTGACAATAAGGCAGTTCCTTGATTTTTTTTGTTTTTAATCAGGAAAATTAGTAACAATCAGTAATAATGATGAGAGTGACCAGTCACAAATCTTTGAGGCCATACATGACCATGACTAAAGAGGGACACCACCTCAACTCAGTTCCTGATCTCAGTCACTGGAAATGTCATCTGTTACGTCCTCAAAGCCCAGGGCCACATGCTCTTTCACAGTTTGAAAGGCCAAGGCTTTGGGGCATGGGGTTCCTTGTGAGCATGGGTCTTGGGTACCATCCTTTGCTGCTTGGTTTTCTAGAGTTGAATGGGAAACTCAAAATGGCTTCTGTAACTCCCCAGGGAGGCTATGCCTTGCCCATCAGAAATGTGGAGGTTTGCCCTCTGCCTGCTATTGTACATTCCTGATGATCTTATTCATCTTTTAATCTTAAACACCTTTGAGAATCTGGTGAGAACAGTGACCCTCTCCCTAGAAAAATGCCATAAACATAAGATCCTACCAAACCTGCTAAGGAATTCTAGTCCCTGATAGATACCATGCTAAGAGCCCTTTTCTAGAAATAGCTTCTGGATGCTTCCTGTCCTTGAAGGGAAGCAGGGTGGGGGGAGGGAGGCTGCTCATCTTTCCTAAGCTTACCTGTTCTGACAGTTCTGCATACGATCTTGAGTATAAAGCAGGACATCTTCACTTTAAGCCCCTGCATTATTATTTGATGTCAAAAGATAATCCATTTCATCATTCTTTCCATGTGGAAATTGGTACAAGTTTATAAGGTAGGAGCTGCCAGCCTATGATACAGGCATCACAGAAACAGACATAATTAAATGTCTCTCTGCATTTCAAAGTAGTTCTATGCTGAACTTTGAGATGAACTCTCATCTTTCACTCAAGTCTAATTTTTTAAATTACTGACTCTCCAATAATGTTTTCTCTTAAAACTTTCCTATGACTTACTTAGAATTTTTCTTGGCATGCTTCAAAATTCATTTATTCACACATTTGTAATTCATAGTTATGGAAATGAAGGGAGAAGTTTTCTAGTTCATTCCTACCTCACTCTGAGCAGCAATCACTTGAACACACCTAGCCCCTGCTCAGAGAGTTGCAATAAAGGGAGTGCTTCTCACTGACTTTTGTGTTGGCTTTGACAATTAGTACTTCCCAAGAATGAGCAAAACCTGTCTCCCATGGCTTCCATATGTGGGTCCCAGGCTTTTCCTTGAGATAAATTGAACAAATATGACTTCTGTATATAACAGGCCTTAGAAATCAGCTGGAGAGGTAAGCACGAGTTTTCCCGTCTCTAGTTTTCCCGTCTCTAAGTTAACTCAAATGTATCCAGCTTTCTCTCACATGAACCCCAGCCCACCACCACAGAACCTCATCATCTTAGTGCAAAATGAGCATGTTTCAAATACAGCCTGAGATTAAAATAAAAACAAGCATGCTTCCAAACAAGCCCTCCCACTAATCAATGCAGTCTCAAGTCTCACATTGCACCAGAATCTGGAGCCCATCAAAACCACTGGTTTTTGTGTTGTAGCTAGCTAATCCTGGCTGTCATTTTTGTGAGCATTTTCTCTGTGAAACTGTGACATCTGTCAATTTTACCAGCATGAACTTGCCTTTTGAAAAATCCACCTAGGTGGTGATCAACAGCCTTGAGCAGCAGGACAGAGGCCTCAGGCCCTGGCGATCACTGTGACTGACAGTCCAAGATACCAGCCTCTTGTCACCGACTCAGTGAGGTCCCTTAGTGCAGTATCATTGTTCAGTTCCAACAGAATATTACCTCGTCACAAGATCATGAATAACGATCTTGATGGACAAATTTGTGTGGTACAAATTAGGAACATCCAGCAGCATCTGCTTATCTACTTATTAGTCACTTTGCAAAGAAAAGCATCTAGGGATGTGTGCCACTTCTGGGTACATTCTTTCACTTTCAGGAAGCAGGTGGTGAGCACAAGCATCCTTCCCTGGTGACAGTCGGGATCTCATGCGACTCCTAAGGAAACCTGATCAGTTGTCCGAAGTCCTTGGGCTGGTGAGTGTGAAGGGGAACTGCAGTCTGGAAGTACACTGGCCAGCCATATTTTGCTTGTGTGTGAATAAAGAAGTGATGTTTTGAAGTCCATGTGATGTTTTGAAGACCATGTGACCATATCCTTTACTCCATAAATAAAGACCACCTAATACCTAGCAGCTCCTCTGTGACCTTTGGGCCACAGAACTGTATACTGTGACTTCAGAAGTTTATTGCTGTGAGCATATCGTACCTTTTTTTGCTTCAACAAATAATAGTCCTATCACCGTGTTTGTTTTTATTTTAATCTAGCTAGAGTGCCACACAAAATTTCACTGTAAGTGAAATTTCACTAATAAGTTCATTTCAAAGTTCATTTATTAAGTATTTTTAAGCAGCAAATTATACTAAAAGTGCTATTAAAATAAGTGAGCAGCAACATTCAACTGCTTGTACTTATTCTCAAGTAATCTTAAAGATGCACTTGACAGAAGAACAGAATGGAATGAATCAAGGCTTCCCCTTCTCCCCCCCCCTCCCACTTCTAGCTCTTAGAACTGCTCCCAGATGCCCTGGTGGTAAGGGAAGCCCCCTACTCCTGCCTCAGGCTCAGCCACCTGCTCTCATCCGACCAGGGAGAATCATGTCTCTATTCTGTGTCATCAACCTCCACACCTCTTCCACCCCTTCACTCCTTAACATTTATGCCATCCACATTAAAAAGAAAATCCAGCCTCCCTTCCAAAACCATATCCCCCTCCCCGTCAGTGATGATCACCATTACATTTTCTGTGAACATATACACAGTTTTTAAATGTTTCCCATCTCTCAAAAGTCCCTTCCTGCTGTATGCAGCCAGGATCTGATGACCGTGGTGCCAGGCTGGCCACCCTGAGGACGCATCCCTCCTACTTGGACTACACTGACTAAACTGCATCCAGTTCCTGGGTAGATTTGCCTTTGGTTTTACTTTTTTTAATTTATTTATTTATATATAAATTTCACATCTTTGTAATCCCAGAGATTCACCCCCCCACCCTCCCTGACTGTTCTCCCCTCTCCCCCCTGCCCCAAGTTGTGTGCTTCAGTTTGGTGGTTAGCTTGTTTTGACTTTTCCTCGTGGCTTTTGTTTATTTTTTTCCTAAAAAATGTGGAATGCTTCACAAGTTTCCATGTCATCCTTGTGCAGGGCCATGCTAATCTTCTCTGTATCGTTCCAGTTTTAGTATATGTGCTGCCGAAGCAAGCACGCCTTTGGTTTTAATACATTTTGGTGAACCATGTCTTTTATATGAACTTGGGCAAGAAGACTTTGCATCTTTTTGACCCACTGTGATGCCCAAACTGATTCTGGCTTAGGCAATACTGGCCCTGTGTTCTGTCATAGTCATGTGTGACTAGAAAGTCATCCACATGGGTTTGCTTTAGATGTGCACTATCCATGTGAATCCCAGGTAATAATCCTTGGCATAAGCAGGGATTTCACAAGGGCTTAGGGAAAATGTGTCCTTCATAGATGTCATCATTCAGGCATCAGCTGGTGGCACCAGGGGAGCACCAACGGGAAGGAAGCCTCTGTCCTTGTTCTTGTCCCTTAGGAGCTGATGCTCAGAGAAGCTTACTGTGTACTGCTTACCTGAATGGTAGCTCAGGGCTTTCTCTTCCTTTGAGTGTTTCCAGTCATTCTCTTTGACAATTAATTGCCCATAATTGTGCCAGGGAAGCTCCTTCAAACTAATTCCTTTCAGTCCTTTTGAAAGACCTCAGGTTTTTTAACTTCATTTTGAAAAAATGACAGGTAAGTTGCAAAAACTCCAATTTACCTTTCTTCCAGATCCCCAAATGTTGACATTTTACCACATGTGCTTGTGCCTCCTTTGTCTCTGCACACATGTGCATACACCTACATGTACAAGCACATCCATATGCAATTCATGCTGCTGCAAACACCACCCTTCTGTTGCGCCCCTTCACATCAGACATCCAGAGCAGTCTATATTCACTTTTTCCACCTCCTCCCATCTGTTCCCTATTTTAAATTTTAAAAGGTGTATATGTGGGTATATGTGTGTGGAGCCCTATTTTTTTTTTTGCAAGCACCTAGATTTTTTAATGTCTATAAACATATATGAAACAAAAATGCAAGGTAATACAGATCATCAAATAGAGACATTTGTAGTGTTGAGAATATGTAGCAATATTGTGGGTAAATGTGTTACATGGCTTTAGAAAAATCTACTAAAGGATATCTGTGTGTGTGTATAAGATGACTGGCTATACCATGGGGAGAAATAAAAGTATAATAAAAACTTGAAGCTGGCAGGTAAGCAAGTGAAAAATGAGCAAAGATCAACAGAATTGGAATACCAGTTATTTAATTTGAGCTTAGAGAGAATGTAATACCCAATATGCAAATTCCTTTTGATTACACAAAGAACTTAAAGGGAAATGGGCTATGTACCTGGCCACAGAGTAAGTGCCTGAGTAAAGTTAATAATCTTCAACTCTTCTTCTATGATAATACAACCAAATTCAAAATAAATTTGAGAATGTGTCACACTCCTGGGGATGAAACAATGCTCTATAATCAATCTAGGTAAAGTCATAGGAAAATTACTAAATTCCTTAAAGTGGGTGACTCTAAAAATTCACACTGTACAAGTCACATTTGGTAGGTCCCAGCTGAGACTTAGCTATAAGACAGAGCTTTCTAAGTGAGCTCGTTGTTCACATCAGCAGGCAAAACAGCGATAGGGCAAATCCAAATAAATAATAGAGGATGGATACTATAGACAAGGGCAGGGACAAGAAACTAGAATCAACAACAATTAGCAAAACTGAAAGCTAATAAAATGCACCTCAGGTAATGGTGATCAAGAAAGAAAAAAATTACACATGTAACTTGCAAGGTGGAAAAGGGAAATAATGAACTTTAAAAAGTGTGCAGCACTCCAGTTCACATCATTAGCAGAGCAGATAAATGTACTGAACTAAAAAGCACTGAAAATGGCTCAAGAAGAATGATGAGCACATCGTGTCTAGAAGTCTTTCCAACAGTTGCTATGAGGTCAGTGCTACTATATCTTCATCATCTTAAAACCTGGGAAACAGGAAGAGAACATGAGTTCCCACAACCAGTGCACAGAGCTGGGATCTAAGATCAGATATTCCAGGCCCCACTCCTTTAACTGTTTTGTGTTCTCAATGGCTGCCCAACAACTTCAGGGGACCAGAGGCCATCAGAGAAGGTGAAATGATCATCAGAGGGCCATCCCATGCAATCTTCCAGCATAGATCAATAGCATAAGTCAGTTTTCACTAAACTTTTGAGAAATGGACAAGCCCTGTCTTATCCAAGATTTTCAAAACTACCCAATTCAGTTTGGGAAGCTAATGTAACTTGATTCCAAAATTGGATAAAGACAGATCAAGATAATAGACCCTTTTCATAAATTCTAACTAAATCCAACATTGCATGACTTATTCTGGGATGCAAGGGATGACTCAACTATTTCAATAAATAGTCTTATGTTTTTAAAGCTCAGAAAACTTGAATACAAAAAGAGGAGGAGTGGTAGGGCTTGTTAGTTTAAGTTCAGGAGGAGGCAGTGATTGTTGAATGTCCAAGAGCCAGTGTGTGTGCATGCATGCGTTATATCAACTGATGAGGCATAAATAAGCTGAAGGATTGGACAGGGTCATTCAGAAAGGGCAGCTCACCAAGGTGGACCACAAGTGTAGAAGAGCAATGGGACAGACAGACAAGGACAGAAGCTGCACCAGGAAAGGAGAGTGGGCCTGTGGACTCTGGCTGCAGTAAATAAGGCAGAGTCCCATGGAGACTGCCGACCACCTAGGGGTTTAGGAACAGCTGGAAGTCCAGCTGGAGGCAGAGAGCGCTGCCCTGCTGTGCAAATCAAAATGTATTCTTCTGCAGAACCCTCGGGATGCCTCCCCTGGGCAGTGATGCTTCCCTAGGCTCCCCACTTCCAGAACCCCCTCATCCACTCTTCCCCTCACCCTCACCCCATGACATGCTGTTCATTGTTGACAAATGCAACTAAATGACTACTGTTGCATAAATAAGACACTTGGTCCCTGCCTCTGCAGATCTTTCCCTGCAGCTACAATCACTTAACCCAACTTGAGTTGACAAGGAAAAGGAGTTGGCAGAGTGAGGAGGGATCTATTCCTGATGACTTTGTCCCTAGGGAACAACCCAATTCTGTCCCCTTTGCTCTGTCTCCATCACCCCTGCCTGCAAACCAGGTCTCAGGTCACAGGTAGGGACAGTGTCCTGCCTTCCACTCTTGTCCACACTCCTTTCTACCCCAGAAGAACATCCCAGATGTAGCTGTGACCAAAGCACTGCCTCTGTGGGTCCCAGGTGACCCCAGGACTGTTTCTTAAACTGTGGCCTGCTCTCTCTCCCATGTTCTGGGTACTGGCAATCTTCCATGAGATTAGAAGTCTGCTCAGCCTTCCTGCAGCAGCAGCCTGGAAGTATCAGGGACAGGAATAAGTTGCCTGCCCAGCCAGAGGATGTGGGGAAGCTGCATAGGCCACAGAGGTAACCATCCCAACAATGCGCCATTTGTGAGCTGTCTTCTTCTCCCCCATCCACTCTCCCTGCTCCTCCTGATTCCCACATAAGCCACCTGCATCCTTCTCTCAGGTTCTGGGTCCAGCGGACCCTACTAGTAATGGCTATCTTCCTTTGTCTTCAGACTGGGCCCCCTCAATGTCTGTGAAGGGCACCCAGTTGGGGATCAGACTCAAACTCAACTCCTCCTGTACACATACCACATGGGTTACACACACAGTATACACACAGGTGCCACACATGTACCCTATACACCTGTGTTGAACATACACTGTCTCCCTAACCCCACTTATGCTGGGTGTGGTAATCAGAGTCAAACACTCAGCCCCTAATACCGAGGCAGTGCTCCTTGGAACCCTGTGGGCATCAGACTCTTCCCTGCATCACCTGCTTCTGTTGGATCGAGTTGAGATGTCATTCTTTACCCATGAGGCCCATGCCAGATGCTGCAGCCACAAGTCCAATCATATCCAGGTCTCTCCACACACTCCCCATGCACCCTGGCCAGACTGAAGCAGCCTCCCACATCTCACACATTCTCATGTTCTCATTTTCCCATCACGCAGTCCCATAACTGCCAAGGTCTATGTCCAGCCTGACACCCCTCCCTCAAGTTCACCTTCAGTACAGCAGCTCAGGGGCGGCCTTCTCTGTGAACAAGGACCCCAGTCTCACCAGCCCAACTGTGCTGAGTTGTGAGATAGCAGATCAAGAGGACTCATCCCAGAGTTGTATACATGAGGGAAATGCCAGCTAGACTGTGGACAGTCAAGACAGGGGTCAAGGATGCTGGAAAAGGCTTGGGGGAAAGGCCAAGACCAGTATACCTGGAGTCCTGTTGGGGTGCTGCTGAGAATTGGGGCTGAACCTACCGAACCCCAGGAGAGAGTTGCAGTTTCTCACCCCCTAGAAGGTCCATAGAGACCTGTTTCTCTTTCCTTGCAACCCTTGTCCACCTCTCCTTTTCAGACACACTAGCCTCCTTGCTTCTTCACAAAGATGTGAAGCCATGATGGCCACAGGACCTTGCTTCAGCGATTCCTGCCTCCAGCATGCTCTTCCCACAGACCCATGAGGCTGATTACTCAGCATTCGGGGCTCAGCATCTGTGGAGCCCTCCCACCTAACATAGCTGTGGCCTGCCTTGGTTACTTTATGGCACTGAGAACTCTGAAATGAGGGGTTTTTATTATTCTTTTGTCTGCATGCTTAGTTTTTAGCTTTGCCTTTCTAAGGCTCCAATAGGTAGGAATCTGTCTGGCTTGCCACTGCAGCCCAGTGCTACACATGTACACAGCTCATGGCACCTCTCAGGACATACCCACCAGATGGGCAACTCAGGGTGGGGTGAGGGTCAGCACACCACACTCCGGGCATTTTCTCCATCCACTTCCTGGAATGAAAAGATAGGGAGGGGTGACCTTGCTGAACAGCGTGACCCCAGTGACCCAGGAAGAGGGCCAGGGTGGTATCAGGGCCCAACTGCATTACGCACAGGCAGTGTCCCCCCCAACGAGTTCAGTCCTGGCTGGAAGCAGAACCCTGCTCTGCTTGGGAGTTGCTGGACATGCTTCCCCGCCATGTGCACCCTCAGTACGGCCCATACTGCCTGCGTCATGACAAAAGGGGACACAGTGCCCTCAGGGGAAATAGCCTTCTGCCTTCATCACAGGGTATAGCCCAACTCACCCCCGTGAGCTGTGGCCAAGGGCAAATCTACCCTTAGTTTTCAACTGTTCTGCCAAATACTGTCCACATCACACACTGCTCCCAGTACGATGGCCAAGACTCAGTTGTCTCCTAGGCTTTGCTTGTAGAGGGGGGACCAGTGGGGTGAAACTGCCCCTGTTCCATTGAGCTATGCTAGGTCAGGTGGTCTCACCAGAGCTGCTCCTCCAAGAGGGGCCCAGGCCTGAACTGAAGGCTGAGGGTGAGAATTGAGATGTGTTAGCCTCAGGACCAGCCCCAGCACATACTCTCTGGTACTCATACATGTGCTGAGATGCCCCTCTCCCTCCCCATACACACACCCTTCTCCTTCCTCTGTTTACCCTTCCCTTCACTAGCACCCGGCCCTTCGCATTGGTCTTAATCATCATCCTCAGGCAAGGGCCTGCTGTCACCTTGCCCAGCACTCCCAAACCACACTGGCCCTAATGCAGCTGTGCACCCCAGGCAGGTACCTGCTTTCCTTAGGCCTCAGTTTCCCTGGCTGTGCAAACATGAGCTGAACTCTATTGCTTGGATTTATCCAGTCTTCTGGAAATAGGCTTTGTGGTTGTTCTTGGAGCTGCACCCTACTATCTCTTCAGAGCTAGCATAGGTCAGCCTTACCCCAGCTGCAGGGAGGTCATAGTAATCCTAACTCTCCTGGTTCAAGGAGCTTACCTGAGCACTGCAGTATTGCAGCCCAGCTGGCAAGTAGACCATTTTGGAGAGTGTCAACACAGGGTCTCTGGGTGCCATTCTGCCACACAGGGACTGGGAGATATGGGAAGGGTTCCTGCTCATATGGTTTAAGCACTTGGATCAAATTATTCCTGAAAGCAGTTATCTTGTCTTTCAATACTTCAATGGACCAAAATGTTATTTTTATTTAAGCTGACTGGATTGGTTTTTTTACACATCTCACCATTCAGGCTCTGATTGAAGCAGAGGACAGATACCTGACTTCTATGCTGGGACACATCAGGAATCTTAATATTGGAGTGGTGTCAGCTGAGGAAGGTCACTGGATCCTGTTCAGGCCCCCTTCCTATTCTGAAAGTGAAATAGGACATTATTTTCCTTGAAGCACCCTAGGATCTTCAGAGTGGTGATCTACCTGCCCTGTGTCCCCACTCCCTGAGAGGACTGAGAGGGGGAGAGGGAGATATATACATTTTCTTCCCTCCCCCCTCCCCCTGCATGCCCACCTTTGGGACTCCAGGAAACAGACCACTTCAGTAGACATGACAAAGGAGACCCCAGAGAAGTGCTTAGGGCTAAGCCTTGAGGTAAGGGTGGGGAAGGGGGGGGGAAATGAACCTGATTTTAGGGTGTCAAGGAGTTTCCAGGTGAGAGAGTTGGTGGCAGTCAGGGTGCAGTAGACAAACTCAAGGAGGGCATCATGTGAAGTTTGGATTGAGACCCCACCTCTGAGGCGGGAGTTGAGTGACAGCAAAGGGCCCCGAATGCAGGGCTGGCTGGACTCTCACCCCTGACCCTGAGTCTGGGAGCAGAGAAAGGCTGGGTGGGCAATTCTATGCTGGGTGTGGGGAGACCATGCAGACAGCCCCCCTAGAGCTCCCCCCGCCCCGCGCCTCCATCCCGCGCTTCCCCGTCTGACCGCGAGGGGGCGCCGCGCTGCTCCCGGGCTGGCTGGCCTTGAGCGCAAAGGGGGCTGCAACCGGGAACGGCGCGGGCTGCGGGCGACCGGAGCCGGCGGCCCGCAGCGCCCCAAGAGCAGCGCGGGCGAGGCGGGCAAGGCGGGCGAGGCGGGTGAGGCGGGCGAGGTAGGCGCCGCTCATGGGCCCCGCCGAGAGTCTAGGCGCGCCGGGAGCCGGTGAGTGGGGGCGCGGCCGGCAGGACACCCGCAGGCGCGAGGATGGGACGTTGGGGAGGGGTGGAGGGTGACTGGGGTGCAGGGGCACAGGTCCTGGGTGGAGAGCCGGCGGGAATCACTGGGTCGTGGTGCGGGACTCGCGGCCGGGCCGTGGCCCAGGTGCGCGCGCTGGTGACCGTGCGCGTGGCCGGCCTGACGGCGCGGCAAGGGCTGTGCACCGAGCTGTGCCCGGAGGGGTGCATGTGGCCCGGCTGGGCGGGGCGCGGGGGGGGGAGGCCGGTGAAGGGCACACCCACGGCCTCCGTTGCGGATGATCTGCAGTGCGCCCCCCGACACTCCAGTCTGCGCAAGAAGCAAGCATTTTCAGCCAGTCGGGTGAGAGGAAAAGCAGTCTGGACAGAGAGCCGCCACTGCACACTGAATCTCAGTTTCTGGGTCTGTGAAATGGGAACAGCCTGCTGTCCTGAGGGAGGGAGGGTAAAGGCTTCCGGAGGAAGAAAACGGGCCTCGTCCTCGGCAGAAGGGTGGTGTCGTCTGGGAGGCTGGGGGTCGGACCGAGGGAAGCCTTCCGTCGCTGTGAGAGCACCCGCGGGCGCTGGTGGGTCCGCCTGAGGCTCTCTGGGTGTGTCTCTCACGCAGTGATGGCGATAGTGATAGCCAGGAAGGTCAGGGGACCCCTACTTCCCTCCTTTCTGTGTTCATACTGGGGAAAGGAGAGCCTGGAGGAAAGACAAGAAGGTTTGGCCCCAACAATGTCTGGTGCTCAGTGCGCCGGGCAGCTTGGAGTGATGAAGGGTGCACTCGGCCCCTTCTCTCCTGCTCCTGGGGCAGCAGACAGATGTGCAGCTGAGCCTCAGGAGCCAGAGCTGTGCCTGGGAAGATCCCACTGCCGGGTAAGGGAACAGCAGAACAGCCTCATTGAATAGCAGTAACTGAAGCTCAGCGAAGGGTCGGGACTCGTTTCAGGTCTTAGGACCACAAAGTGGCAGCGCTGGTCTTCAGCTGTGGTGGCACTGGTCGAAAGCTATGCTCCAACCGCTTTACCAACTGACCAGGGGATATCTGGGGTTGTCCACTCACTAACCTGAAGCTTTACTGAGCACCTACTAGGTGCTGTCTGCTTCCTGCTCCAGTATGTGCTTACCAGCAGTATGGAAGAAAGGATGCTGAGCAAGTAGAGGAAAAGTCCAGAGGATCAGTGAAAGGAAGTAAATAAAATGGTCACTGAGGCAGAGAGAGAAGGTGTTGGATGGCAGGAGCTTTGCCTAGTCAGAAGAGTGTCCCTGAGCAGTAACCACCTGCTATGATGTAAATGGAAGGGAACAGCAGATGCAAGGTCCCTGAGGCAGACATATATGGAGGGTGAGGATACCTGGAACAGAGTTAAAGAGGGGATCTGTGGGCCTGGATGTTCCCCTGGGTGCAGTGGACAATCCCCCAGGGGTTTGAGTATTAAGAGGATGCCCCTGAAGCAGGTGGAGGACTGAGGGGTCAGAAAGGGAGCAGAGAAGAGGCCCCCAGAGTCTGCCAGGTAGAGCCGCAGGCTTAGACCAGGTGGCAGGGACACAATGGAGAAATTTTCAAGGAGCAGTCAACAGGTTCCATGTATGTAATAATTTGCTTAACTCTGCAGTGTATCCAAAATAATTTCTCAGTCACTACCTCCAAACCACTACTGACCAAAACATCTGAGGTAAGGTTCAGGTTTTGGGGGGGATATAATAAGCACTGTGTATGTTGGCAATTTCATATTCCATTAACATCATCTGTTTCTATTTGCGTGCAATTTGGGTATTTTTTGTTTTAGTCTTTATACTATAATTTTAGCTTTTGAATATGGAAACTGGGTGCATGGTTCAAAGGTCAAAAGTATTAAAAACCTGTACTTATAATAATTCTTAATCCCATCAATATCTTGTCCTCTTTGTTCCCACACTGTAAGTTATCTTTAAAAATCATTTCTGGTTTATCCTTTCTGGGTTTTTCTTTGTAAAACAAGTCATTTGTGTGTTCTCACAAAAGTTGGCATCAGCATGTCCTTTGCACCTTGCTTTTTTAAATTAAAAACATGCCCTTAGCAATTCATAGACCCTTCCTCATGCTCCACTGTAGCCACATGGTGCTCCAGTTTGTGGCTGTGCCATACGTGTTCTGAGATTTTTCCTATGGGTGGACATTTATTTTTTCCAAGCCTTTACTATTAAAAGCAATGGAGAAATGCATGCTCCCTTTGTTTGCATTCATTCATAGAAGTAGTCATGAATCACTTAACAATGGGGTAAATTTTGAAAAATATATCCTTGGGTGATTTTTTGATTGTGTGAAATGGGGCAAGTGTAGTCACCCAAATGGAGGTGGTGTGACTCCCTGGACACCCAAGTCAGAGGAAATACCCCCCACCCTCCCACCCCCATGGCCTGTGTGATGCTATCTGCCACGTTGGCATACTGCAGGTGCCTGTGTCTGTTTCAGAGCCATTCCCAATTCTCCCCTTCCTCCAGCTTGACACTCCCACCAGCAATGTAGGATGCAGTTTACTTCATAGTGTCGCCCATGTGAGAGTGGGTACAGTATTTCCATTTATATATCTGTGATATGAGTGAAACCAAGCAGCTTTTCATTTGTTTATAAGTTGTTTGGTTATCTTTTCCTATGAATTGCCTGTTTATATATTTTCCCCAATTCCTATTTGGAGTTTTGGTCTGCTTTTACTTAAAAGTTTGTATAAAATACATGTTAGAGAGGCTGATGTCTTACCTTTTGTTATATTGCCTTATATACTGGACCCATTTCTAGTCTTTCAGACCTGCCTCACAGCTGCACATGCTGGTCCAGCAGTGTGTGTTGAGGGGGAGAGGCAGATGCTAACTGCAAGGAAGACTTTATCCAGGAATATTGCAATAAGGGAGGGAGGCTGAACTCCCATTTTGGTGTTTGTTTACCTAGTGAACTAATCTTCCTTCCATTGCTTTTTTACCTCAGCAATGTCCTAACTATCTCAGCCTGTAGCTTCTATATTTTATTATTTTCAGAGTAATTGACATTGTAATGAAGTTGAATCTTATCCAAAAAGGTGGAATGCCTTTGTATTCAAGATTACTTTTAGGAATAGTTTGAAATTTTCCTTATATAGTTTTTGCACATTTCTTATTAAGTTTATTCATATTTCACTTTGTTTGTTGCAATTATAAATATTTTTCTCCATTATTTCATTTATAACTTCATTTTGTATTTTTCTAGCTCATAAAATCTTTTTATAATTTTTATCTGTCATCTGTGAATTGAAATAACTTTACTTATTTGCTGACTTTTATGCATCTAATCCTTTTCTTATCTAATTAAATTGGCTAGATTCCTCAAATTCACTACAAACTATTAGGCATAACAGACCTCCTTACCTTGCTCCTCCCTTAGAAAAAGCCTTAGAGTCATGGCAAAAGATGTTTGCATGGCAATGTGAAAGTATGTAAGGTCACTAAATTACACAATCAAAAATGGTTTAAAAAATTACATGTTGACTTTAGGATGAGCATATATACAGTTAAGAGAGGACTAGCCTATTTATTTGCTAGTTTCCTAAATTCAAGAATGGGTGTTAGTGCTTGTTGAAGGCATATGTAGAGATAAAACTATGTAGCTCTCCCTAACACTATTAATATGATGAGTCGTATTAGTGGATTTCTAATATCAGATCTGGCATGAAAGTGAGGCAAACAATAAAACATACACTTTATTAAGCCACTCTGAGTTCCTGAAATAGATCCTTCATGGTCACGACATATTATGGTTTGATGTGCTTGTATTCTCTATCTATTGCTGTGTAACCGATTATCATAAACTTAATGACTTAAAACAACGCACATTTCTTTTCGCCTCATTTCTGTGGACTCGAAGTCTGGTGTGGCTTAGCTGGGTTTTTTCTGGTTCTCAGCTGGGTTTCTTCTGGTTCTCCTCTAAAAGCTCAATTAGAAATGGATTCACTTTTCCATTCATGTGGTCATTGGTAAGACTCCGTTCTTTACCATTTTAGGACCGAGAGTTTCTTTTGCTGGTGGCTGGCTGTATCTACCAGCAGCCCTGAGGCACCTGGAGACCCTCAGCACCACCTTCCCATATAGCCCTTCTCAGCCTGACTTCCTGCCCCAGCAGAGTCTCTAAAGCAAATCTGCTAGTAAAACAGGGTCTTCTGTTACATAACCATGGAAGTCGTAGCTCCGCACTTTGCCATATTCTATTGTTTTGTTTTGCTTATACTCTTTTTTAAAAAAATTATTTATATATAAATTTCACAACATTGTAATCTCAAGGATTTGCCCCCCCACCCCTCCCTTCTCCCCCTTTCCCTCCTGTTCATAGTTGTTCGCTTCATTTTGGTGCTTAGCTTGTTTTGATTTCCCTCAAGGCTTTTGTTTATTTGTTTTTTTCACTATATCCCATACATTAGTGAAACCATTTGGTTTCTGCCTTTTTCTTTTTGGCTTGTTTCTGCTAATATGATTTCTTCTAAATACATCCATGTTGTTATGAAGTCGTCAAATTTGTCATTTTTAATTGATGAGTAATATGCCATCGTGTATATATACCACATTTTTTTTTCATCCAGCCATCTGTTTGGGGGCATTTAGGTTGTTTCCATGACCTTGCAATTATAAATTGTGCTGCAGTAAACATCCGGGCACAGGTGTCCTTTTGTACCCACATTGAGGTCTCTTTTGAGTAGATTCCCAGAAGAGCAGTTGCTGGGTCAAATGGTATTTCCATTTTCATTAGCTTGAGGGTCCTCCACATCCCTTTCCATAGTGGTTGAACTAGTTTACATTTCCACCAGCAGTGTAGTAGTGTTCCTTTCTCTCCACATCCTCACCAGCAATTTGTGTTGCCTGTTCTTTGGATGTGGGCCATTCTTACTGGTGTAAGGTGGTATCTCTCATATTCTATTGTTTAGAGCAAAGTCAAAGTTTCCTTCCACTCTTGAAGACACTGAAAACCAAGAGTCAGGAGCAGGGACATCTGGAGCCTGTTCACCAATGTGGTTTTTAACTTATTTTAATATATTATTTTAATGTATTTCTTCTGAAATTCCCCCAGTCACTGCTGGGTTTGATAAAGCTTAACTTCTTAGTTCTGAGATTGTTTTCTGTGCCCTTGATACTTGAAGGATATCTTGACTGGTTCTAAAATCCTGTCTCACTCTTTCCTTGATTTTGTTCAAATATTGCTCTGAATTATATTGTTTTTATGTTTTCAAGAAATCTGAATTGAACATGCCTTTGTTTCCTTTGTAAATGAGTTGGCACTTTTCCTAGGGCTCCAGAGAATTTTTGATTTTATCTTTAGGGTCTAATCATTTTGCTAGGAATTGTCTTAGAGTTGACCATTCTGGTACATGAAGTGGGACAGGCAGGATTTGAACATGGAGAATAAAATCTCTTATTCCAGAAGGTATTCTTACATTATAATTTTAAACATTAGTCATTTTGTTTTTTCTTCCAGAGATTCCAATAATATATCCTTTGACCAGCTTTTTCTTTCACTTTTTCTATGATCCTTTTACTGCTATCTTAATTTCTTACTATTTTTTACTTTGAGATTGTTCTTAATTTTCCTTATTGAGCATTATTAATTTTTCTGTCAAATCTGTTTTCTCTAAGAGAGTTTCTAATTTGCTGCTTATTTCTGACATGATTTTTTTTCCTTCATTTTTTCCTGAGTTGGGCAACTCTAGTTTCTAGCTTTATCTATTCTTCTGGTTCATATCTGTTCTGAGTTTTCAAATTTATACTTTAGTCGGTTTGTGTTTTCCTATATGTCTGAATGCTTTCTTATGGTATCTCAAGTTTAGGTGCCTTGTCATCTGTTCATTTGAAAATTGGTTTGTTGACAACAATCACTTGTGCTTTGTATGAACAATCTTATCTTCTTTATATAGGCATAGAAATGTCTATATATGTGTCAATTGGTAATAGAGGAATATAGGCAGGAGCTAAGAATTTGAGTACTATCAGGTTTCTTGGCTCAACAGTGCCCTTTTTTGTTGTTTAAAAGAAGTGTAATATCCTTGAGGTCTTTGTGGTTGTAGGGTGGGTGTGTCCTCTGAGTTTACAATTCTCTTGTTTCTGGAGGTCCTTGAATTTCCATACTTGGCACCAACCCTACAATAATCCCACTTAAAAGCCATGGAAACCGGGCCTTTCCAAACAGCCACCTCTGGCTCCCCACACTTTTGTCCCTTTTCAGTTCCCCAATATCCAGTGCCACCTGGCTTGGATATGCTCTCAAAATTTCCTCATGTAGGTGAGACTTTCTCTTCTTGGGTTTTTTTTTTTTTTCTAACTCTACATCTCTGTTCCTCTGCCACCAGGCCTCTGGCAGTGCCAGTGGGCTATGGAACAGAGTCTGCAGTTGGGTTTTAATCTCAGTCACACCGATTCCAGGTAGAATTGGTCCAGTCTGTGTCCTGGCCACACTCTAGGCCTGGGTGTAGGCGGTTTTATATGCTCTGTGTGGAGAAATCTGTTCCCATTTAGGCACTGTCACAGGGAGATCCAGAATACTCCCCAAAGACCCAAAACTTGTGAACACCTAGCAGCACATGCTTTACCTCAGCGCTCATCACTTCTACTGAACAACTGAAGAGTAAGTTGCCAGAACCTTGCTCCTCCTGTAAATAGATCAGCATACCCCTAGAACAAGGGCAGCATCTTACAAAACTCCAGTCCAGGTGTAACACTGAGAACCCTCAACACATGTGACTGTGTATGTGTTTTCTCATACATAGTCCATATTTGACTTTGACCAGACACCCAACTGATCCTTCTTGGTTCTGGGCCCCTGGAGGCTCTGATCACTGATCAAGCATTTCACTTGCTTATCTGTCTGTCAGACTATTTTAATTGCCAACAGCCCCTCTACATTTTTTGCTCATTCTCCTGATAATGACTGTTTTGAAGACAGCCATCAGCTTTCTCCCAAAATCTGGATTTGTTGGACTCTCCCCTCAAAACTCAATCCAGGCAAAGTGATTTGGGTCAAAGTCATTTTAAAATTCCGACTTTGAGATGTCTCTAGGAAAAGAGGTCGCCCGGTCCCCTCCGGAACTCCAGGGCACTGCCAGCCGGAGTGGGAGGCAACTTAACCTTGGAGGCGGGGCCTTGGGCTGAAAGCTTCCTGAGTGTCCCTGTCCTGGTGGTACCAGTTCAGCCTCTCCCCTTGCACCCCTTTCTTGGTCCGCTTCCTGTTACCATCAAGTTGTCCTCCTGGGGGCAATCTCCTACTTCCCCAGCCTCTGGCCTGACTTTGTGCCAGCTCATCCTCTTTCAGCAAAGATGCTCCCCATGCATGTTCATTTCCGGCTCCCAAATATTCCTCAGGAAACTGGAGGAGAAAACACCCAAGACTGGTTTGAACCCCCCACTTCCCTGCTGAGTGCCTGCTCCCACACTCCCAGACACCACTGGGGGCCCACCGTGCTGGTGTCTGCACAGATAGGGCATCTACTCCATAATCATGTCTCTCTTTTGAGGGCCCCCACATGTGTTCCTTATGCCAGGCAATGCTAGCAGGGCTGGCCTTTGCTGGGCAGAGCTCCTACAGCTGCAGGAGGAGCATTGGCTATGCTCCGGATTTTACCTTCCTAGGCAACTACTCAGACCTGGCGACCCCAGGGTGGTGAACCTGGTCAGGAAGTCTTAGGAACTAATCTGTGAAAGGACCACAAGTTGGGGGGAAGGGACACTGTTTTATTTATTTTTTTTAATAAAGCAAGTGCAGTGCAATGTTACCCGCTTGAGACCTTTCCTCTGCCTGGCGATCCCATTCAGGTCCTGACTCCAAACTAGAAAGAGCACATCCTCTTGGAAACAATTAAATACTGCCCTGTTAAACATTGCCCTGGCTCATCTAGCCAGCAAATTGTCTGCTTATTTGTTTTTCAATCCAGATAACATTCAAAAGAGTAGGAATCTGACTAAGTAAAAATAAAAAGACTGCTTCTCTATGGCAGAAGCAGGGACATAGCTCCTGGCCATGACTGTGGCCTTGGGACTGCCACACAACCCCCAAGTGTTTATAGGCAAAGAAATGTTGGCTGGGGACATATGGAGACTTTGTGGGTCTCCCTTCAGGTCCCCTCCAGGGCCCAGCCCCGCCTCCAGCCATCACCTGGCAGCCCTGCACTACAACCCCAGGTAGTGGGTGAAGGAGCTATAGGAGGTGAGCTGGGTGCAGTTGGCAGCAACATGGATGGGAGTGAGTTCTGTTTAGTGGAATCAGTTGGATGGCAAGACAAACACTGTGTGGTTTCACTCATATGTGGTCTACAAAGAAACCACACTAATGGGTTAACTAAATAAACACAGACCTTTAAGCTCTTAGACCTACTCATGGTTACCAGAGGGAAGAGGAAAGGCAGTGGGTGAATCTGATGAACAGGCTGACTGATCATGAAGAGCAGATTTGGACTCAGGCCATAAGCTTGCACCAGTGAGCACGCTCACTGATACTTGAGGATATACACCTCATACTGGCACTGTACTGCTGCTGTGATTAAGGAAAGAGAAAAAGGCATGAATGTAATCCTAGAAATAGTCATTAAACGCAAAAGTCAAGCTACAGAGAGCTATACAAAGAATGAGGCCATTTTTATAAAACTTAAAAGCACTTGGGGATATACTTCTGAGAGGAAATATTTCTGTTTTAATTCCAGCTAGTGGGGGTGCTGGCAGGAGATAGTAGGGAGGACAACATAGGTGGACGTAATGTAGGTAACAGGCACTGCCTAATCAGTGTCTCCCCCCCCCCGTGCCTCTAATTTATGATGCTTCATTCTAACATATATTACAGATACTTCAGGATGTAGCAAATATAACATAGATGAATGTTAAGTTAGAATGAGTTCATACCATCCTCTCATTCTCCTTATCAGGGTCTGTGCTCTGGAAGCGCATCTCCCATTTTGGAGACAAGAAGTAATCAAAGCATGTGGTTGCCAGGACACTCTGCAGCAAGCCTGAGGGTCCTGGCACCCTGAGTTCACTCCCACAGAGGGAGTCAGCTCAGGGATATTCCTAGGGGGAGGCCCAGTGCCTGGCCCCCGCTCTTTGGAAAGCCACCAAAGTGTGATGATGGAGGAGGGTAGGGGTCAGGCCCCCCATTTAGGAGATCCTGGAAAAGCTGTGGTCACTCATTGTCTCAGTCAGGAGCAAGTGGAGGGCAGGACTGACTGCTCTGTCACTTCCTCACTGCTCACAGGTTGGGGCATGTAGGCGGGTGCTGGACCTTCTCAATTGACCGTTTTTGGGTTTCCTGGGAATCTCAGCCGATTGCAGCACAAAAGAATGGCGCAGCATAGCTGGGAGGGGAAGGCCCAGGTTCCAAGGGGCCAGATTGACACCCTGCCCACTGAGACAACCTGGCAGGAAGAAACGCTGATCCTCAACACTACACACTCTGCAGCCCTGGTGCCAACCACTTGTGCCCATTTGCAAGGAAGTGGCTGAGCACTGCTGTCTTCACTGTGTACCCATGGCACCGCCAGTCCCTGCCTGGCCCATATCCTGGCCTCTCCAAGAGCTTTCCCAGCTCAGTGGCTCCAACAACCAACTATTTGACAAGTCCCTGAAGAATGACATCCTCTGGGGAGTTCACACAAACTCTCTGCAATCATGGGTGGTGGTTTGTGTGAGCATAAGTGAGGGAGAGGCAGAAAGGGTTAAGAGGCTAAAAGGATGGCAGAGTGTGTGACAGCTGCTCCAGGAACATGAATGGCAGCCCTTGGTAGCCTGCAGTTTGAAAACAGCTGTTTCTGCATGAACACAACCAAATTGTATTAGCACTTTGGATAATGAAAAGGACTTTAAGTGTCTGTATGTTGCAGTTCTGAAATGTTTGCCTATGAAATATACTTCTGTTATGCAAACAGCAAGTGTAAGGAGGAACAAATTATGTTATTAGGTCATAACCAATTTCCTGGGCAGAGTCACTGACAAATAACACATTGCATGGATTAAGTGTAACTGGTAGTGCTGCCACTCCCCTGAACCAGGTGGCCTCTGCTCCTTCTTCTGCGCACTTTATCCCTGGCTCAGAGCAGGAGAGCCCAAGGTACCTGCCTTTCAAAACCAGGGAGCACTGCCCAAGGTCACAGGGAAGCCAGGCCCTATGGGGTTTTCAGAAAGAACATCATAGACGTTCTTTTTCTTTAAAAGAAAAAAATAACTCCTGGAAAACTTCAAAACATATGAAGATTAAGATGTCTTCGTCTACTCTCCACCCAGTTCAGCTCTCATGCTATCGACTCATGGCCCAGCTCCATTATTTGTACTTCCATCCTGATAGGTTTTGAAGCAAATCCAAGACACCCTGTCCACTCTATCTCCTCCAACCTGTGGCGCTGAAACACCACTCTGAACTGGTAGGGCTTTGATTTGCTTAAGAGCCATGTCATTGTCACAACTAATGAAATTACTAATTACTTAATATAATTTACTAGTCAATCCATAACCAGATGCTCTTCAAAAATACCTTTTATAGTTAGTTGATTCACATCAGAATCTAAGCAAGCATCACACATTGATTATTTGTATTACATTTGAGTTTTATAACTCTTAAATCTTTTTTCTTTTAGAGTATTTTTTTATCCTGTTTTCCTTCTTTCATGTTTTATCTTCCACTGAGTTGTTAGAGAAATGGAGACCTTTGTTCTTTAATGCATCCCATGTTCTGGGTTTGTCTGTTTGTCTTCTTCTGGTGTCATTTCACTTGTCTTTTCCCAGTAAGTCCCCAATCAGCTGGTTCCACCTAGCACAGCACTGTCCAGTGAAAATACTATGCCAGCTCCATGAGTAATGTGAGGTCTTCTTGTAGGCATATAAAAAAAAAGAATTAAGATTTACTGTTTAATTAATTAGTTTAATTTAATCCAAATGGATTTAATCCAATAAATCCAAAATGTCACCATCCCACTATTCAATCAGTAAAAAAGATATTTTTCACAATCCTTTTTCCACAGTATCCTCAAAACCAAATGTACATTTTGTGTTTACATCACACCTCTACTTGAAGTTTGATATTTCATCAAAAATAATTGATCTGTATTTAGATTTAAATTGCTGTTGAAAGACATATAGTAAACTTTCCCTTAGTGTCAACAGATTGCTCCTTGGAAACTGTAACTTTATGTGAAACAATGTAGAATAAAAACAGTTCCTCAAATAACATTACTTCATTTCAAGGCAGAATTTTTTTTCTTATCAACATTCTCATGAGACAACACTGAACAAAACAACTGTTATTCAATTGTTAATCTGCTGTACTTAATGTCTCCCAATAAATATATCTCATAACAGGTTTTATAAACTTAAAAAAAATCTCTTTATAATTGACATACAGTGAATCCTCATGCAAATCTGGAAATGCATCTGAAACTGTCACCATCATGAAATGATAATATACCCATCTCACCACTTTCAACGTGTTATTGTAAAATGTATCCATGTTGTTGTATATACTATGGTGTCTTTGTCTTCGTTATAACCCTTTCTGTATATCTACATCAGCTTGTTCATGTCTTTCTAAGCACCAGCTTGCTAGGTGCATGCCCTGAATGTGAAAGGAACCTCTGATTATGGCAAGATTTAACTTGATAAGCTATATTATATAGAAGGAGGGATTTTGCAGGTGTAATTAGGGTCACTGGTCTGTCAAGTATTTTAATAAAAATAATATCCTGGGTAGGTCTGACCAAATCAAGGGAACCCTTAAAAGGAGAGACTTTTTTTTTTTTTTTTTTGAGACTAGGTCTCGCTATTTTTGCCCATGGAACCACAAGCTCATGTTGCCTGGGGTACCACAGACTCAAGCAATCCCCAGCCTCAGCTTTCCAGGTAGCTGGGATTGCAGGCGCGTGCCACCACACCCAACTTTTTTTGGGACTAGGTCTCGCTGTGTTGCCCGAGCGAGACTCGAACCATGATTCCTAGCCCCAGCCACTTCATAGGCTGAAGCTTACAGGCACAAGTCACTGTGCCCGGCTTTCCTGATGTCAGAGAGATTTGAAGCTTGAAAGGAATTCTCTGTTGGCCTTAAGGAAACAAAGGGTCATGCTGAACAAAAGATAGCATTGTAGAACTCAAAACTTCAGTTCTACACCCTTAAGAAACTTAATTCTGTCAAAAAAAAATGTAAGCCATGCTGCCGGGCACTGAGCCCCATTCCTGCGGGGGAGGGGGTACTGGCGGAGGGTAATGGGTGGTAGGGGTCATTCCCTCTGGTCTTCTCCAAATCCAGTCAACTCTCACCAGAAGCAACTAAATCAAGGATTCAACGGCAGTTGAACATGAGTACAGAGGTGAAAAACAAAGTATTCCGGAGCAACGAACATGTCAGATCCATGGGACACAGGACTATAAGACTGATTATAGAGACAAACTACCTCAGAAATACAACCACTGTGATTACAACTATGGGAATGGAATTTCCTGTTCAGAGATGCTTTCAGCATGATCAAAGGACCCTCCCACTTTAGGGGGTGAGGAAAGCCACAGAGATAGGCCCACGACAAACCGTACCAACCATCTGCCAAGGCCTATCTCAATCAAAAAAATTGGTGCACAAACTTTGCCTGGGAGAAACGCTCCCAACGCCAGCAACCAGAACTACAAAACAAAGAAGGAGCAAAATATGACAGAAGATGGGCCAGAGTAGCTGACCAGAAAGAAGGAGGAGGCACTGAAAGAACATAATCATGTATGAACTGGTGGCCAGCAGCAAAAAGACACTTGGAAAACGAAGCACAGGCCCCTGTCTTCTTCTGGTGTCAGGAAACCACGTCCACACCGGACAAAAGGACATTGCTACAGGAAAGAAGAAAGAAACCAAGGGACTAAAAATTAAACAATAAATGGAATGGCAATGAAAGAAGAGATGGAGAGACCAGGGGGGCGGGGTGGGGGAGCAGGGAAGAACACCCAAAAATATATATATATAAATGTGAGTTTGGGAGAGGATCCTAAGATGCAGACAAAATGGTAATGCTTACTAAGTATCAGCCAAAGTTTCCAGAATCCTGACACCAAAAGATGTGTTTCTTTACACTTATCAGGAGCTTATCTTAACCTTGTAGTATTCGTTACACAGCAAGAAAATAATATTACATTTACCCATTGCACTTGCTGATGGACATTTGGATGGTTTGTGCTTTGGGACTTTTATAAATATAGCTGCTATGAACATTTACTTGCAAATCTTTGTGTGGATATACACTTTCATTTTTATGAGATAAATACTTGAGGTTGGAATGGCTAGGTTATCTAACTTTTTAAGAAACTGCCAAATTCTTTTCCAACGTGATTGAGACATTATACACTCCCACTGAAAATGTATCGAGGTTCTACCTGACCTGCATCCTCACCAGTTGTGTTGTCAGTCTTTTTAATTTTAGCTGTTCTGGTGGGTATACAGTAGTAATTCACTGTGATTCCACTTCTGTTTGAATTTTTCATAGAAACTTTTTATCAGATTGGAGGACAAATCTTCTGTTACTCATTGGCTGCTAGATTGATCAGGAATGGATTTTGAACTTTGTCAAGTGCTTTTTGCATCTATGAGATTATCACATGACTTTTCTTTTTTAGTTTGTTATATGGTAAATTAGAAAGGTTGTGTAACTACACTTCTATCTAGTTCCATATGTTTCCATCATCCCAAAATAAAATCCCATGCCCTTTAAGCAGTTGTTCCCATGCCTCCCTTCCCCAGCCCCTGGTAGCCCTTAATCTGTGTTCTAGTACTTTGAATGTACCTATTCTGGATATTTCATATAAAGGGAATATGAACTTTTGTGTTTGTCTTCTTTAATTGACATTTTCATCCATGTTGAGGTATGTATCGAACTTTCTTCCTTTCTATGGCTAAATAGTACATGTCATAATTATCTGTTCATCTGGTAAAGATTTTTAGGTTATTTCCAATTTATTACTATCATGAATTGATTTGCTATGAATATTTATATGCAGGTATTTCTTTGAGTACCCATTTTTCAGTTCTTTTGGTTGCATAGCTAGGAGTGAAATTAATGGTGATACCATGATTAACTTACTAAGGAACCACCAAACCATTTTCCCATAGCAGCTGACCATAGAACATTCTCTCTAGATAATGTACAAGGATTCTAGTTTTTCCACATGCTCAGCAAATATACTACCTTTCATTTTACTGTTCATGGCCATAGCAGTGGGTGTCTAGTGGTATCTCATTGTGGTTTGATTTACATTTCCCTAATGGTTAATAATGTTGAATACATTTTTTTGTTTGTTTGTTTTTGTGCTTCTTACCCATTTGTTCATCTTTTTTGGGGACGTATTGGTTCTATTCTGTTGCTTGTATTTAATTTTTTTTGGTATTTGTTGTTGATTTGTACAATTTCTTTATATATTCAGGACACTCGACCCATATTAGATATGTAGTTTGCAAGTACTTTCCCCCATTCTATAGTTTATTCTTTGCTGCACACCAGTTTTTAGTTTTGGTGAAAACTAGTTACCAATTTTTTGCTCACAATTTGTTGTCATACCTAAGAATCCATTGCCAAATCTACTGTTATGAAACTTTAACCGTATGTAAGTTAATTTTATGAATTTATATATGGTGTTAACATAAGGATCAATTCATTCCTTTATATTTGGATATCCTATTGGATAGCAAACACCACTTGTTGAAGAGACTATTTTTTTCTTTCACTGATACCATTGGTACCATTTTCAAAAAGCCATGGAATATGTGGGTTTATTTCTGGACTCTTCATTCTATTCCATTGATATGTATGTCTTCATCTTAAGAACGAGAGGTACACCACCAGAGAAGTAGAAAAATAAGGACACAGAGACCCATGGACTATGATTTTGTACATTCCCTTCTCCAGTACAGTCCCCAGGTTCTAAAGTCTTCAAGGGAATATAAGTCCTTCAGACAACAATAACAGAGAAGCTCAGTAGAGCAGTTGCCTCTTCTTCTCTTGGTTGTATCAACTTCAAGTACAGTTAAATTACAGTTTTTCCTACCCTGTTCCACCATGTCATCCCTCATTACATACAGTAGTCATCCATTCATCATTTAGGGGGAGATGCCTTTGTTCAGGTGTGATTTAATCGTGAGTATGTATCAGGGAACCTAGTATCTTCACTCTTGCAACATCCTGCTGGATTCTTTGATATTTTTCTTCCTTAATTTCTTTTTCAGAGTTATTTGCTGACATAGAAAAACAACTGATTTTTGTTTGTTGATCTTGTGCAATGTAACTTTACTGCATTTCTTTATGATTGCTGGCAGTTTTTGGGGGGTGGATTCTTTGGAATTACTGTGTATTTGACATTGTGTCACCTATGAATAGAGATAATTTTATTATTTCTCTTTAATTTATTTTTCTCTTTTTGACAAATTTCTCTGACTAGAATTTTAATACATTGTTAAATAGCAGTGATGAAAGCAGACATCTTCTCCTGATGCCTAATAGGAAGATTTCAACTACAGTTTCACTTTCTTTGATAGATAGAGGGCTATATGGGTTTTCAGTCCTCTTTTCATGAAATTTGGTAGTTTGTGTCTTTTTTTTTTTGTCTCCAGTAGGCGCTATCTCATTGTGATTTTATTTTATTTTATTATCTGTAGATTTTTATAATATCATTTTAATTTATTGTAAATATATATGTATGTGTATATATATTTTTTACATAATTGTCTACTTGACATTCTACCACCACCTTAATACCCGTGAACCATCTTAAATCCCCTAGTTTTGCCTTCCTCCCCCTCTCTTACTCTGTGCTTCAGTTTTGTTACAGTTTTAAATTATTCTTGTCCTTTTATCTGTTTGTTTTTTCTATATCCCTCATATAAGTGAGACCATTCAATATTTCTTTTTTTCTTTCTGACTTATTTCCACTAGCATGATTCCCTGTAGCTCCATCCATGTTGCTGCAAATGACATGTTTGTCTTTTTTTTTTTTTTTTAATAACTTAAACAGGCATTTCCCTGATGACTAGTGAGGTTTAATACTCTTTTATGTGCATGTTGGTCATCTGAATGTCTTCTTTGGAGAATTAACTATTCAGATCCTCTACCTCTACCAAAGGGACCTCAGCTTATAAGGACAGTTGTCATATTGGATGAGGGGTACACCATACTCTAGCTTGCTAATTAAGTAAGCACATCTGCAGTAATCCAAAACTCCAATACTATCACAGTTTGAGATTTTAAGTGATTATAACTTCAGCATTTCTTATTAAAGAGGGACACAGTCTAACCTGTAACAGTGCTGTGTATCTTGCATTTTATTCCCACATCTTATTTATAAGCCCCCATATTACATAATTTTTGTTATGAACAGTCAGTTATATTTTAAAGATGTTTAAAGGGGAAGACAAAATCTTGCTATTTATTCATGTGGTTACCATGCCCTTGATTTCTTTGTGTGAATCTGTGGCGAGACCAAGTCCGGAGTGGACCTGTGTATCTGGAACATTGGCTAAATGACCACCACCTGTGGAGGTTCAGAGAAGGGCCCCAAGCCATGTGTGCTTCCACCACCATGTGAGGCCCTTCTCATCTTCTCTGTCCTGACCTTGCTGCGCGTGTCCCTCTGCATGCACAGGCTTGATCTTAGGAGTGATGATTGCCTGATGGGGAGCTCTCTTCACTTTTCTTTCCAGTAGAAGTTGGGGATTTGAAAATGGAAAGGGACCCAGTCTGAACCTCTGGGGAGCTGGAAATATGTCTGTCAACCAAGGTGCTGGTTGCCCAGTATATTTTCTTTAAAAGATTAATAAAAAAGAAAAACAACAAAAACTAAGGCTAGAATTCATAAAGCTGAGGGCCTCAGGGGCCCTGCTTGTGAGAAGGGGCTTGGGGGTCCCAATGGCAGGAACCCCTTCCTGGGCTGCCCCTCCAGTGCCCAACGGCAGTGGGGGCTTAGCTTCTGAATTTGTATGTAGGGACCAAGGATTCTGGGTCATCAATCACGAAAGAATTCTACCAGCTGTAAAATGCTGTGCTCATGTTCATCTGAGCCCAAAATGGGAGTTTGTCTTCTGATTGCTCTGGGTTTTGGAGCTTATCTCAAAGAGCAATGTTAGTATTACTGACTTTAGAAAAGAGGTGGCCAGGCAGCTACTGTGGGTCTGAAAGTGGCAGCTGGGTCACCCTGGATGCCAACCTCTGCTTTGACAAATGACTTGCCATCAGTCATTCCTGCTTTCTGTCAAACTGAAATGTGCCTCCATACCTCCATGTGTGACAATCACCACAAAGTAGGAAGCTGGATTGCTGGCTTCCTCAGAACCACAGTTGGTGCCATTCAAGTGGGAGCTCATCTTGCTTCAGTGCCTGCCGGGCAGCTCTCTGCTCTATCACTGTCAACGTTTCTTGTCCTTCTATTCCTTTTTTTATTTATCCAAAATAAAATCCTTTGATCCTTTTCTATGCAAGTAACATAACCTCATTGAGAAAAAAAGTCACAAATGCAGAGAAGGAAAGGAGACACCAGCCCATCAAGTGACTAGTTACCTACAGTCATTAGATGTCCTAGGCCTGTTCTCTGGCACTTGGAGTAGGTTGAGATAAAGCACAACCTGAATTATGCTGGCTATTTCCATTCAGTGGTAGACCAACAGCCTTCTCCAAATCTCCAGCACCCTTCAGACAACTGAAGAGAGACACTGCTAAAGAGTGAGATCCCAATTCTTTTACCCAGAGTCCTGTTGCTGGGACTCCCTGGGCAGGCACGCCCTCCCTGGGTTGGGTCTTTAGAGAAATTTCTGGGTATAAAGTCAGTGGTCCTGATTTAGGCAAACTTATCCTTCATGCCACCATCAGTTACTCCCTACTCACGCATTCTTCTCCCAGCACTCAGGTCCTCCAAGGCCATCCCACCACCATAGCCAGGTCCTCTCCCCCAGCCTGTGCCCTGTCACAGGGCTCCTTGTTACCCTGCCCTGGCCACAGTGAACTTGCTCCTCCCCATGCACTGCCCCCCCACCTTTCTCAGCTCCCAGGAAATACTTCCTGCCATAGGTTTCAGATCAGATATAATCTCCTGATGCTACTGAGTACAGGCATGATATACAGGTGGCATCGAGTACCATCTGACTGCTCTGTGGTCCTTAGGCCAGTCTCCCCCCACCACTCCTGCCTGCCCCCCCTCCTTCTGAGGGCCTCACACACGGTCAGACCCTTGCAAGCTGGCAGAGCTGCCATCCATGAAGTCCCCTGGTCTGCAGCCCCCTGCTTCAGGAGGCCAGGCTGGCCAAGGTTGGGTAGGACTAATCTTGAGTATCATCAGATAAACACTGTTTTCATAGTGTTTGAATCTTGTTTCAGTTATTTTCCACTGAAGTCAGTGCTGGTTTACAACATTAGTTGGGTGTTCGTATTAGGCACACCATCATGTATACCAAGCTCTGTATGTGCTCCAGTGTGTCTGCCACACAAAGTCTAATTTCCACACTGCCCCACACAGTAACCCCATCTCCCATCCTTTCTTCTTTCTTTCTGGCAACTGATAGTTTGCTCTTATAGGCTGAATTTGGTTTTGTTGTTTTGTTTGTTCATTGGTTTTATCTTGTATGAGAGTGAAATTTTGCCATGTTTTTTCTCCATTTGACTTCATTCTGTTAGCATAATCTTACCTAAGGCCTCCATATTGTTGCAAGTGGCAGGATATCAAGTGTTTTCAAGCAGCTAAGTGATATTCCATCTATTTATAGGCCGGGCCCCTTCATCCAGTTACACTGCTTTCAACTCTTGCCTTGTATGAATTTTGCCTAATGAGCATGGGGTCCATGTAAGTGTCACTCTGAAAGCCAGGGCCCCTGTTGCTCAAGCAGCAGGCCCATTCACATCAGCAGCCACAGCCTGGCTGGGTCTGGAGGCATGGTCGGAGTGCCATAGTTGATGTGTGGAGGCCAGTCTGGTGCTCCAGCTGCATCCTTGCAGGAGGAAAGCTGGCTCTTGGTGGCATGGATGCACCATTGACTCTTTCTTGGCTGGTACTTTGGCAGGAATTCATAGGATCCAACTGGGCTCTGGGGATCTGCCTGCCCTGGCTGGGTTCTCTCTACAGGGTCACATGCCACTAGGGATCCAGACGATGCTCAGGACCTAGCCTCCTGTGGCTCCTGGTCCTGTCAAGGAGGCAGCTTGATTCACCCGAGAGACCCCAAGTCAGAAGTGCACAGGTCCACCATTCTCACAGCCTTCGGGGTCTGGCCTACCACCCTCACAGCCCTCAGGGTCCACCGCACTGCCGCCCTTGGGCCGGGCACAGGACTGGCTACCTCTGTGCAGCATCTGTCAATCTTTGGTCATGGCTTTATTGTGTCGATGGGTTTATTTTGAAGCATTTTTTAAAGTAGACACATGACACCCATGAATTCATCTATGTTGCTGGTAAGGACAGTGTTAGTCATACAATGTGAACTGATACGAGAACCATGAGCAAGCAAGTGCACATGGAGTGGTCAGACCTGGAAATACCCTTAAAGTGACCCTGGGCTGCCTCATTCACCAAAAAACCTGAAATCAAGTGTTCTTTATTCCACATGTCCTGAGCCCAAGGTCAGTTTCTTGGGATCACCTGGGGGACTACACAGGGCAGGTGGACCTAGAGGAACTGCATCAGATCGGTGTGTCTGTGGGGTGTGCGAGGGGACCGCTAGGGCAGGTGTGCCCAAGGGAAGTCCAGTCTGTGTCATCCTGCTGGGACCTGGCCTACAGCTGTCCCAACGGCCCTGGGAGGGATCTCCTGCAGGTAGGAGTCCTAGGTCTTCCAGACCCTGCAGGGATTCTGCACGGTGATACTTGTGGATAAAACTTAGACAGAGGAAGTGGAGTGAGCAGAGTTCTGGGTTGCAGGACTCACTGGGTTACAGGACTCACTGTTTCCTGGTCCCACCAACCCACCTGCATTGCATCACTCAAATACACATCACTCAAGCCCAGCTGCTTGTGTGAGGCGGGGGTGGGGGGGGGCGACGGGGGCAGGTGTGAGAGTGGTCCAGCCACTCTTACTGCTCCTCCTGTTAGGGGTGCTGCTCCCAGGCCTGTGGAGTCTGTGATAGGGGAAACTGGCCATATGCTTTTTGTCAGGAACTGGGGTGCTTTCTTAACATTCACAAGTTCATTTTCAAGAATGTGTCCAAGGTCACGTTTGGACTGTGAGCTTCTTGGGCACCCAGCAGCTAATTCACACCTGACCTTCCCGTCCGTTGGGTGTGGCAGGGCCAGGCACCCACACTTCGAAACAGCTCAGCAGGATGGGCTTGCCTGAAGGATTTGGTGGTGGAAAAGGTCTGCGGGTCCCCAAGTCTGGGACACCGTCTGTGGGTGAGGGGTCTGGCCAGACTGACCAGGAACCATAGTGAGGCCTAGGCATCTGCATTTCCCAGAATTTTTCTGGTACGTGCCAGCCTCCCCTGGATGCTGAGGGTGAAAGAAATGTCCAAAATTGGCATCCAGCCAGGTCAGCCTTGCTCCAGTAGTAGGCAGTCACAGCCACAGAGTTAGGGTCTCACTGGCTTCTCCCAGATGGTCATGTCCACGATTCCTGCTTGTCTTTCAGGTTGGTGGCAGTGGAGGCTCTGTTGCATCCCTGGGGTGAGTCAGGGCAACTGGACAGTTACCAGAGCCTGTAGTCCGAGTAGCCCATTGTCCTGCTTAGATCTTTCCCCACACACACTGCCTCGGTTCTCTTCACGAGCCCCTCCCAAGTCAAAACCAGCCCCTGCCTCGATAGTACCACAGACTCATTTTCAAAAGACAATAAAAGTCTAGCACCAACTTTAGGAACATCTTGTTCCCCCACATTCGGGCCAGGAACCTTAGTACATATCAGACACTCTCTCTAAGCTCCCTTTCTGTGAAATATTAATAACAACAAAGTCTTGAGTGAACCAGATTCCAGATGCTTGGGGTTGATCACAGATGACTCCTGTGCTGCTGTCCCAAAACAGAGCTGGAGCCAGAGCTCCCAGAGGAGCCACCAGGTGTGTGGACTGCATGCTTACACACAAGCACACACACACACACACACACATTTTTCAGCTTTTTTGATTTTTTGAAATACCTCCCCCTCCCCCTGATACCCCTTTCATTCACTTAACCACCCCCCTCTGTTGTTGTTTATTAAATTTGTGTTAAGTCCATCAGTGTCTTGCTTTCCCGTGGCAGTGTTCTTTCACTGGGTGAGGGACTGTGTTCTTGGGACACAGTAAATCATACTGGTAGGTTTTCAGTCTTATCCTTGCGTTGGTCAGCCAGTCTATGCCGGTTTGTGGTCTGTCAATGTTTTCTCATTGTTGGTTGTCACTCTATTCTGTTCTCTTTGTTGTTTTACTGTCTCTTTGCCTTATAGTTATGGTGTCTGGTTTAGGGGGCCCTGCCCCCATCTTTGTTGGTGAAGAAGTTTCTCCATGGGTACAGGCATCTGTGAATGGCCGTTGGAGATCATCTCTTCCCTCTCCGTTTGCCGCTTTGCTATGAGGCCAGTTCCCTGACTCTGTAGCTTTTCTCTCCTGTGAAAAGGTGAGGGGTACCTTGCTCTCTCAGATGGCATCCTGGAAATAGAATTTTGGCTCATCCAGTCCCGGTGAGCACATAGGTGTGACATGACACCATGACAGCTTGTCCCCATAGCTGTTTTTCCAGTCCCGTATAGACTGACTGGTTCTCTTGATGTTCCATCTCTTGCGTCCTTCTCAGATGTGTGGGTTGGAGGTTTGCCTGGTTTTACACCCATTCTATGACGGTGTTTGTATTATTTGTGTTCTTCGTTTCTTTCCTGAGGACTAACTGGAGTGAGAGTGAACCCTCTCTCCCCCTCCACCAGCCCCTCTCTGTGGCCCATGGCGCACGAATGACCACACAGATGGTGCAGTTTTAACCCTCGCTGGCATAAGAGCTTGGCTGTGCCAGGCTGTGGGTCTTCGGGTGGGCAGATGGCGGTCCCATGCAGCCATCTTCTGGTGGACGGGACTAAAGCCCTGGCCAGACCCCCACTCAGGCTAACTGGTGGAGGGGTCCCACCTGGGACTCCACGCCGCTGGGAAGAGGGCTCCAATGGCCAAGGTCCCCAGGCCTGCAGGCAGCCATGTGGCCGCCTGTTGGTGAACAGGGTCAAGGCTGACAAGGGCCTTTTCTTTGCCTGCCTGCCACTTCTGAGAGAGGCCAGAGAAAAACAGTGTATGTCTTTGTTTTATTATAACACTTATGATTTCATCTTCCCTTGTTCTTTCCAGAAAAGATGATGATGAATTCATTAAAGTCAGCTGAGAGATTTTCCTATTATAGCAAGAATGAGAGGCATGTAAAAGCATCTTCTTGTGTCTCAGAGTTATTTTCAGATAAACAGTTGTGCTCAGTATTGCTCAGGCTCCATGCAAGTCGCACTGTTTCTCAGTTCCTGCCATCCTCAGGAGCAAGGGAGGAGAGAGGTATGCATTTTAATTCATTCTCCAAGATTTCCAAATTTAGGGGAGAAATTAAATTACTGCTCTGTCCTTCAGTGGACATGTCTCAGTAGGAGCCCAAAGCCTCTGGGAGTGATGTCCTTGGGTCTCCCACTACGTCATCATGAGGCCACAATGTGTGTGTCCCTAGACGCCAGGATCCTACCCCAGATGCCTCAAGTTTACCAAACCCCAGGAGCCCACAGAGATTTAATCAGGCCCAGACAGGGCATGGACAGGCAGTGATAAGCACAGTGAAGCAGTAACATCGAGCAGGGGCAGGCGCTAGGCAGGAATGCAGACCCACCATCACCAGCCCTCCTGAGTTTCAAGAGAAGCAAAAAACACTGATTAATGCGAAAGCCCCCAATATGTACATTAGCCAACAAATTTACCACCTAGAAGGGCAGAACACCTGGCCATTGCTTATCAGCCTTGGGGGACTTACCTGGAGTCATCATAGTACATACACTTGGCAGGCAACCACCAGAATCCATGCTGGGATCAAAGGGGTGAAATGGACTCTCCCTGCCTGTGAGAGAGCCAGACCAGAAGCAGTAAGAAAAAACATGCACATGGGACTGTGTGGGAATTCAGGAAAGAACCTGTAGCTGTCTGAGGGGTCAGTTCAGACTTGGAAGAGAGGATAGAGGGTGAGCCTAGAGGCATCTACACACATGCCAAAGCACAAGGTTGGCAGGCAGTGTTGGAGTGAAGATGGAGGTCTAGAGGACAGGCCCCATACTTGGGGAGGAGGCCTGCTGAGTCCAGCTCTTTGCATTCTGGCTTGGGGGAAGGTTCTGAAGTTGCATTGGCTGAGCTTGGTGGGCAGCAGCATCTGGGAGACTTGTTCACACAGACTGTCCTAATGGCTGGGGGCCCCGGCACCTGAGTGCCCCTCACCTTCCCTAGCTTCCTGAGATGCCTGGACTTTGGCCAGGACATCACATACTCAGCCAGGTCCCAGGATCTTGACTGACTGAAGGTCAGAGAAAGACAACACAGGATGGGGGTCATTCCTGCCTTAAGGGGTTTGGGGAATACTTGAGAGCCTCTTGATTGGGTAGACAGGATCACACGATGGAGTCTTCACCGCTCAGAACCTCAACAGACCCACCTGGAGGGTGGTTGTTAGGAGCCCACTTTAATGATGTGGGAACCCAGACTCGGACAGATGAGGAGCTGTTCCCTCGTCAATTAGTAGGAAAACCCCCACCTTGTCTGACCAGCCCACAGACAGAGTCACTGATCCTCACAGTCTTACCTCCCAAGAACACTCTTTGAATGGTTCCCAGAAGCTTCAGGGAAAAAAACAAAGAGTTTATTTTCACCAACCATTCCAATCCTTGAAATGCCTAAGAGGTGTTTTGTCAGGAGGTGTGGGTGACTCATACAGATGCTTGGAGAAAAGCTGCCTATTTTTGCCCCATATTCTGGGGAGGTATAGGAGCGTCTCTGCTGGGTGTGGGGGACAGCTGTCCCAAGTGTTGTAAGACTTACTGAAAACAAATCCACGGGCCTGAAAGGCAGGCTGTGATCTGCTGAGGTGTTTGTCAAGTCCCGGGTCTCTCCATCATCTCACAGGTTATCTTGGTGCCCAAGGTCCCCAGTGATGTCCCCTTCCCTCCAGTCTGCAGAGTCTAAACTTTTGGCCACCCCAAAACTTTTGGCCCAGCTGTCTCTGGGAGGGCAGTCCTAAACCCAGAACCCTCCAGTGGCTCTATCTCTTCCAGTTGCCTGCATCTTGCCTTGGGGATTAGCTGTGGGAGTGGAAAGTCCCAGGCCCTTGAAGCTCAGAAACTGCAAATGTGAGATGGACATGGTTTTCCTGCCCTGTCTCCACTGGGTATTTCCTCCCTAAAGAGGGCTCAGACAGGTGAGGGAGTTGGGCCTCGACTGGGGGAAGTGGTACAGGGTGCCTAAAATGGGAGCCATGACCTATGTCTCAGTGTGGTCCCCACATCCTGGAACTGGGATCATTCCATTGTGACCCAGGCTATCCTCGCTCACTGGGACTTCAGGGCCCTGATTTGGACTAGCTCTGCAGTGCTTACTGGAGTCCTCTCCGAGCCCTCACTGGACAGAGACCACAGGGGCACCACCCTGAGATGGCTCAAGTAGGACTGTGGACTAGAACAGCAAACTCAGCCACAGGCAGAGCTCAGCCCTGAGGACAGACAGCCCAGGAGAAGCTTTGACTGGAGTTAGAGGAGAGGGAAGGGTGAACTGCCCAGGAAGGAGGCTCCAGGCCAGTGAAACGGAGGTAGGCAGCTGGCAGCAGGGCAGGGAGCGGTCCAGAGACTACAGAGCAGGAACAGGGTTGAGGGGATGTACTGCTGCAAGGCTGGCACCACAGAAGCCAGCCAGAAGGTTTGAGAACAGGAAAGGAACTTGGGGGCAGTGACTTTGGATGGTCACAAGAGGTGAACCTAGATGGGTGGTGGCCCTCTGGGGCATGAGCAGCCAGCCTCATCTGGGGGTGGGGCCTGTTAGAAGAATTTGAGCTAAGGAATAGTTAGCACTTTCACCCCTGGGCTCTTGATTCACACATCTCAGTGGCAAGTGTGTTTTTCACACAGTGCAATATTCATTCTCCACAGAAAATGAGATGCTTGTTCCTCCTCATGAAATAAGCCCCACCACTCCCCCACAGGTGCTGCCTGGCTGACCAGTTCCACAGAGCAGCTGGTCGCTACTGTTAGCCCCAGCCACTTGCTGGCACCTTCAAGCTGTTTCTCTGCCCCATCCCATCTGCTGCCTAGTCCAGTCACCTCCCAGTGCCTGACCTTCATCCATCTGGCAAGTGCTGATGCCTGATCACTGTCCTAGGTCTCAGGAGTGTCGAATTGATAAAGCTGCACATGGGGAAACTAGTGGTCACATTAGGGTACAGGAAATGAACAAATAAGTGGCACTTGTTAACTTCTGATTTGGATTATTGCCACGGGTCAGAAAAAGGCTTCTGAAAAAAGGAGACAGCCAGGTGAAGGCCTGGAGAAAGGACATTTCAGGAGGAGAGAAGCAAGAACAAGCCAAGGCAGGAAAGAGTACCATGTGTAAGGTCAGAAAGGTGAACCTGGGCTCTGGGAAGGATTTAAGGATTTATTGGAAGCTAATGGATACTGATGCTGTGCCAAGTAGTTTTGCTCACAGAGGTTTTTGATTCCTTGTGTATGGAGAGGAATTCAGCCAGGAGATTCAGGGAGTAGCTACACCCCTCCCCCCCACACCCACGACCCATCCCCCTCTCCAGGTCACCAGTCTCCTCACCAGGTCTCTCTCTATAACCCCGCTGCTCACAGGAACCCTGCTTTGCTCATTTCCTTTGTTGACTGCTTCCAGAGCCGCTCCCATCCCTGCTCCCATCCCTGCTCCCATCCCTGCTCCCATCCCTGTTCCCATCCCTGTTCCTGTATCTTTGATGGCTCTTCCCAGGTGGGGACATTTCAGCAGGAGCTTCAAGGAGAAGAGGAGAGGATGTTGTTAAGCAGGAGAAACCATGAAAACTTGACTCAGAGGTGGGAGTATGTATGGATGACAAGTTTTAGGCACAGCAAGCAGAGGAATAGGTCTGGTGTAGTTACTGTGCTTAGTAAAACCAATCATTTATTAAAATGGATATGTTTTGTCATGAAATTTTATGTTCCTACCTATATCACCAGCATCACTCCCCATACATAGAAAGTGACCATAAAAGTGAAAACAATAAAAATAAACATTACTGACTTTTTTTAAGTAAAATCATAAAATACCTTGACCTTTGAGCAACATGCTTTTGAATGGCTCGTTTTCACTTACATGCATATTTTTTTATCAGTGGTTCTGCATGTATGGATCAATCAGCTGTGGATGCTAGTTAGTTGAATCTGCAGACGCAGAACCTACTCATACAGAGGACCAACAGCAAGTTACTTGCCCATGGATTTCTGCCACATGGGGTCAGTGCACTAAGCCCCAAGTTGTTCAATAGTTAACGATAAAATATAAACACCAGTGTTCTGCTTCTGGCTGGTGTAAGCATGTTTCACTTTACCTAACTAACTGAACGCAGCTTAAAATATGAAAAAATATAAGGAACCAGGTGTGGGAAGAGAGAGCATGAACTCAGCCAAAGAGACCGGGACTGAATGTGAGCATGAAACATCCAGCAAGTTTATTCGGTCTTAGAAAGCTTGTATACAGTGCAAAAGATTGGTTTACAGTGTGTTAAACAAGGGGAGGAAGAAGCAGCATAGGAAAAATCAGATTAGGCAAAACACTGTTCCTGTGGAATACATGGGGCCAGGGGATTCATTCATTAACTTGCTGTTATCTCTTAGGGGATGTCTCTAAGGTGGATTAATATGGAGGAATGGGGACACCACTCACTGGGAGGAACCATGCCATTCCATCTTCAGTTTTCTGAATCCAGATAAGATAGTGAATGAAGATTTCTTCATTCATAGTATGAGTCCAGGCTGGTTATTGAGGCTCCTAACAAGAGAGTACATGGAGCAGCTATTTGAGGACTTTGAAAACTAACTAACAACATGCAGATTGGGAAAGAAGATAAGAATTTAGAGTGACACTGAACTGGTAGTCAGTTTACCATTTTTCTCTCTGGTATTCCTCAGCCTGAACTCAGGGCAGCCTAAAACCAAAAAGGGTCATCAGCACTGACATAGACCCACATATTCAATAACCCCAAAAGAGATGCATTCCAAACAGGATAAAATACCAAGAAAATCATGTCCATATACATCATAGTCAAACTGCTGGAAATCAAAGACAAGAAATGTAAAGGGATTCAAAAAAAATATTTAGTTTTATGGAAAAAAAGACTCAAATAACTGGATTTCTCACTAGAAACCATAGGGAAAATAATTTGAAGTGCTTCAAGAGAATTCTCAACCCACAGTTCTATATCATTGAAAGTATCCTTCAAGAATGAAGAATATTTACTCACTTGAATAAAACATATTCAAATGAAAGGAATCTAGAAGAATTTGTTGCTAACAGACTGCTTTTTTTCCCAAAGGTATTCTGGTAGAAGGAAAATACCACAATAAGGACACTTGTAACATAAGAAATGAAGGGAAAGCAATACAAATGATAATTATTAGCATAAATCTAATAATAGCCTATTTTCCTCTTGAATTTTCAAAATGTTTGATGGTTGAAATAAAGATGGCATTGTCAGTGGCATGTTCATTATACATAGAAGTAACACATACGATATCTACAGTATAAGTGAGGAAGCATAAAGTTACCTAATAGTGTTTTTTTCTCTATATTTCAATTGAAATAGTGATTATAAAGTGACTGAAAATTAAGCATGTGTATAGTAATTCCTGTGTAACTTAAAAATAACCATACAAAGTGATAGAAGTCAAATAAAGTGGAATGCTGAAAAATTAAAATAATTCAAAAGAAGGCAGAAAGGGAAATAAGAATTTAAAAAAGAGGCAACAAGTAAGTAATGGTTGATGTGAATCTAAAACTGCTCTAGAAAGTAAAGTTATTCTTAAAAATAAAATAAAAGGTTAACTCTACTCCAAGCACATCAATTAATGCATAAATTGTAAATAATCTAAGCATTGAAATTAAAAGACAGAAATTTTCAGAATGGATTTTTTTAATGATTAATGCTCCCTAAAAGAAATTCATTTCAAATATAATGATATAGATATATTCAAATAAAAAGGATAGGGGAAAGACAAAGAAATGCCAATCAAAAGAAACTTAGGGCAATGATATTAATAGTAAAATAAACTTCAGAGCACAGAAAATTACCAAAGATTGAGGACTATTACATAATAGTCCTCAATAATAGAAATAATAGAAAGGAACATTCACAAAGACTTAATAATTTTAACTGGGTATGTTCCTAACAACAGTGCTTCAAATACATGAAGCAAAACTGACAGAACTGGAAGAAAAGATAGACAAATCCACAAAAAAATAGAGACTTCAACATTCCATTCTCATAAATTATTATTACAACCAGAAGAAATCACCAATGATAAAGAAGAATGGAACAACACATATTAACCAATGGGATCCTGTTGACATTTATAGAACACTCCCTCAAAACAGCAGGACAGAGCCGGGCATGGTGGCTCATGCCTGTAAGCTTCAACCTATGAAGCGGCTGGGGCCAGAAATCGTGGTTTGAGTCCCTCTCAGGGCAACACAGCGAGACCTAGTGCCAAAAAACAGCTTGGCGTTGTGGTGCGCGCCTGTAATCCCAGCTACCTGGGAAGCTGAGGTTGGGGATTGCTTGAGTCTGTGGTACCCCGGGCAACATAAGCCTGCAGTTCCATGAACAAAAAATAGCAAGACCTAGTCTCAAAACAAATAAACAAGCAAACAAACAAAAAACAACAAGACAGGCATTCTTTTCAAGTGTATATGGAATATTCAAGAAGATGGACTAAATTTTGGATCATAAAATACAACTTAACACTTATAAGGCATTGCATTCAAAGTAAATTCTTTGTTACAGGAAAATACATTGTTCCATATTTGTGTGGAACAATTAACACATTTCTAAGTAAGGTAAGAGAGGAAGACTCAAGGGAAATTAGAAAATATTTGAACTGGATGAAAATGAAAATACCACATATCAAAATTGGTGGGCTATACCTAAAATAGTGCTCAAAGGAAATTGATACCATTAAATTCTCACATTATAAAATGAGAAAGGTTTTAATTAACGATTTAGAATGTTTGCCTTGGCGACCTCATCAAGATGACAAATGAGGAAGGTCCAGCTTTACTCCAGAGGGGCACGTCTAACAGTTTACCAGAGAACACTACTCTTAGAGAGTTCCATGGCTTGGGGAAAAGCTGAAACATTCCTTGGACATCAGAAAGCAACAGAGGACACAGAGGGGTCACACACAAGAGACATACTCCATTGGAGAGGAGCATCTGGAGGCTGCAGTTCAGGGTAGACACAGTATGGGGCTGCTGGCTCAGTCAGAGGGCCTGGAAAGGGGAGAATTAGGCAGTGGGGAGCCAACATCCTTGACAGAAGGAAAGCACTGAGGAGGAGCTGAGATGCGCTACACAGGTGGTTTTATTTCTGAAAAGAGAAAAGACCATGTTCTGGAATGCCTGGAACAGACCTCATGAAGTGCATCAAGAGTTCTCAGACTATGGAGGCTTATACCTGAACCTAGAAAGAATCAAATCAAATTAAATAAAACCACAGCACCATGTGCATGCAAAATAAAAGTAGTTCAACTCTTTTGAAGGAAAGAATATGGTCCTGAATTTAACCACAGATACACTTGCAGGCAGCACAATACTGCTTTAATGAAAGACTCACCCCGGGCTCCTGCAGCTCCCATCCCAGAGCAGCCAGCCAGCCCTGCGTCTCTTACAGTGGAGACAACCCCCAAGTACTGTAATCACTGGTTCAGGGCTTCAAGGACAAGCACTAGGCCCCACTTGGCAGCTCCAGCACTGTGACTTCCTAAACTCACAGAGAGAGAAGCCCATGGTGCACTGGACCAGATGGTGGACTGCCAGCTGGCTGCCTGCCCTATGGTCATTAGGACCCATGTCTCTGCTGCTGCAGGGCCTGTAACAGTTACACGTGGCCCCATTGAGGGGCCTTGAGTGCAGTGTGCCTCCAGCCTCACTGAGATTGGCTCCAGCCATGATTCTCTGGAGCCCACCACCATTGAGCCTGCCCTGACCTCAGTGCAGTTCCGGTTTAGGAAGGTGCTGGGATTTTCTCTTGAATCTGGTGCCAGGACTGTGAATGGACCAGTCAGGTTTGAACTCTCCAGTGATACTGAGGCCTCTTGAGTTTGAGTGCAAATCAAAAATGGAGTAAGTTGATTGGTGAGAAATGGTCCAATCATGCTTGGACCATTGGGAAAATTGGGAACCCTGGAGAGGGTAATAGCACTAGGTAGCAGGGGAGCTTGAATTTATTCAACAGTCTCTGCAGATGATTCATCAGACAACTTCAGAAGAAGATTTAGCAGAAGACCTTCACAGATTTCACACACCTTCACAGACCTCCTATAGACCTTCAGAGACCCAGTCACTGCTCTTTCTTTACAGCCCTGCCTCTGACATCACCTGCAAGGAGCACCATCACACCATATGTGGTATCATATATGTGGTATCAAATTGTCTGCAACTAATGATAGTTTTTTTTCTTCTCCAATCTCAATTTTTTTTATGTCCTGTTGTCTCATTGCTGTAAAAGCCATAATACTAAATTAAAAAGAAGTGGTGACTGTGGGCAGCCTTGTCTTGTTCCTGATCTTAGAGAAAATGTTTTCAGTCTTTCACTATTAAATAATGTATTGATTATAGATTTGTGGTGTATGGTTTTTATTATGTTGAAGTATGTCCTTCCTATTTGCATGTTAAAAGTTTTAATCATAATGGGTGCTGTATCTTGTCAAATGCTTTACTTGTGGCTATTGATTTTACCATATGATTTTTATCTTTCATTTTGCTGATCTTTTATTTTGCTCTTTTAATTTGCATTTATGTATTGTCATCCTTGTATTCTTGGAATAAATCCTACTTTGTTACAATACATGATCTATAGCAATATTTTTATGGACAATAAAAGAGAAAGCATAAACAATTAAGGAATAACTCTAGGAGCTACACCATAATTACTAAGAGTTCCAAACAAAGAAAAGGAAGGAGAGGAAATAATCAATGAAATGACTTAAGAAAACTTCCCGGCACTACAGGGCATGAAAATCCAGTTTGAAAGGTCTCCACACAAGACATAGAAAAGATTCATATTAAAGTACTTCATTATACAGATGGAGTCACAGGGAACTTGAGCACAAGGATATCAAAGATCTGATAATGGCCAAGAACAAACTAGGAGGACCTAAGTCCAGGAATTTCACATAGCCAGTCAAAAAAACTTTAAGGCTAAAAATAAAATAAAACCAGTTATGACTAATCTGAAGAAGATAAACATTGTGAATGATGAAAAAGTTAACAGAGTGAATAAAGCTTTTGTAGATATACAAAAGGAACTTCTACATTTCTCAAAAGGTCTTTCCCTTGAGTCTCTGCAGAAACAGCTGGTTCCTCAGCAGTGTCATTAAAATGAACCAGTTAATGCTGATGAAGCTACAAGATTGTAGCTCAGTTGTAATATACTGGTGATGCATAAATGTTCACAAAAAAGGCAAATTAAATATTTTAAACAATAAAAAAATAAAGTACTTCCTTAAGAAATTTCATAACACTGGTTACTGAGGTAGCCAACCATTTTGGTTATCTGGGGTTGAGAAATTTTTCAGGAATGGGACTTTCAATGCTTAAGCCAAGATGATCCTGGGAAATTTAGAATGGTTTATCACCATACTAAAACAAAAGCTTCAGAGAGAAATCTGCAAATTTTTGAACAAAATTTTATTTCTAATCAAGAATTCTACACCCTCTGATCATACTAACAAGTATGATTGTGAAGTGATAACATTTCCAGACATGCACCATCTCAAAGAACTTACTTTTTAGACACCCCTTCTCAGGAAAAGACTGGAGGTTGTGCTTCTTCAATGTGAAAGATAAAACAAGAAGAGCAAGATATAGGAAGGAAGCAGAAGGTTTAATGGGACATGAGGAGGAAACTTTGGAGGTTTATGGAAGGTGATGTCAAGATATCTCTGCCCCAGATAGGTAGAGCAACTGAGCCATACTACAGCAATGCTACCAAAGAGACAAATAGCCATCACCATGGCCATCATTTCAACCTAAGGCTAGGAATCCCAGAGACTTGACCCAGAAGCCTTGGCTTGTCTTGACCATGTGCTAATGAATGTCTCTGCCCTTATGGTCTGCTGAAGATACCCATGCCACTCACAGAAACCCTCAGTTTTTTCCTGATAACTGTGGTGGGCTCAGGAGTGGAATATGTAGAGCAGCCCTCTCTTTCTGATCATACTTGTGCTGCATGTCCAGCATCTGGTCCACAATTCAGTCTCACTATACAGAAAGCCTTGTTTCCCAAGACTCACTCATGGCCTTTTTCTCCCCAAAGAGGGCCTTGTCAACTCCCAGAGAAGCAGAAGTCAGACCATAAAAGGGAGATGCTTCCACTCACTTCCTCCTACAACATCTGTCCAGCCCTGTCTGCATGGGTGGTATTGCTTGCCCTCCATCTTCAAAACTAAGCAGTATTTTGTCTGAGAATAGAGACTCAGGTCAGACTGTAAAGAAAAGCAAGGAAATTATTAGCACCGAATTCAAGATGGACATTGTTTAGAGACTGGAGGTAGGGGTGAGGGGTGGATTCATTAAGAAAGGTACATAAGAAATTTTAAGGTACCATTATGCTCATTTTATTATCCTGAGTAACAGTTCACAACTGTTCAAATATTACTACAATTTAAGTTGTCGGTGTGTTTACAGACTCCTTGTGTTTAAACTTTTTAGAAGAGGGAAAATATTGAGGAACCAAATCTACAAACAAAACCCACTGTTTGCTCTGATTGGGTAATCTAGGCCACCTACTTTGGGGTGGAAGAAGAGGATGTTCCATTCTCACTGACCAGAACCCAGTTTTCCTCCACCCCAATAACCAGGTGTTCTAACCAGTAGGAGAGTAGTCTCTGGAAGTAACGAAACATGGCAACATGGTAATGGGGAGACTAAACAAACCCTTTGCTGTGGTTTGGGGGCTCAATTGGTCTGTGTATTTCAACTTTTTTGAAAGAACTGGTATACTTCAGCCTAAAGTAGCCCTTAGAAGTGTGTCCTGAGGAAATCATCAGTCAAGGGTGTTGACTGGATTATGAAACAAGAGAGACTGATTTCCCCCTCATTTGAAGAGCTCTGTTTTTAGTTACTGATCTGTGGTGGATTTTGGTGCTATCAACCTGCAATAGACAGATTGCCTGCAAGCCAAGCCCTGGGAACCAGAGTTTCTTGAGATGTGAAAATAGAAGCCTCTGTCAGCAGGAGCTGAGAGCCATATGGCATACAAAAATAATTCCCATCAGTCTTCCCCTCACAGCCAAGTCTGTTGGGTGGCCTCCCAAAGACATGACCACGTGCACTTCCAATCTGATCACATGTGATATCTGTGCTCAGGCTTCAGGATTGGGAGAGTTGGCACCCCCACAGCATCCTTTCAGACATCAGAGAACAGGCAGGAGTACTTCATAGAAACTAAAATAGAATGAAATGAGTATATCACCTTCTGGTTTAATTGGAGAGGGAGAGAAAGGAGGACCACAGTGTTTATTGGGCCTAAACAAGATGTCACCATCACTCGGAGCAGTCAGCTATGAACTGGCCTGGCCCAGGACCCTTCTCTGGGTTCATCCTTTCCTCCTCTGAGGGTCCTACAAAGCTAGGTAAAGGATCTGACCAAAGGCTGAAACAGCTCTTTCAACAGGGTCCATCAGGAGCCGACAAGGAACCTCCCCTTGTGGGGAGTCCTTGTTGGGGTCCTCAGTGCTCAGATTGCCTTCCTCAAGCCCCAAACCCCTGGGCCACAGCTCCCCTGAAAAATTTCTGGGCTACATCTATCTTCTGCCCAACTGTTACCAATCTCTACTCCCAGTTCAGAGTCAGGAGCTGAGCCTGAAATTGGGAACCCAGAGATCCAGGTACAGATGACCAACTGGTAACTTTGTCTACCCCAACTTACCTTTTTAGGATCCAGGTTTGCTCACCACTAAAGTAGCTTGGTAGGCCCAGATGGTCATTTGAAGGAGCACATGACTGGAGAAAAAAGATACATGAAACATGGCACTGAATCTGTTTCTTCATTAAACTGAAACTTTTGGGAAGGGGTTAGAAGATCTTTGGATTAGGGGAGCACATGTTTCATTCAGAACATTTGGAAATGCCCCCCAAGTTCAACTTCCCATCACCAGAGAAAACAGGGCTAGTCCTTGACCCTCCAATAACAGCCCCAAGCAGAGATGCCCGTATGCTCCCCTTGGTGATGTCCCAGACTGGCTGATGCTCCAGACCCTACCTGGAGGGCAAATCTGGTCTGATCCCATGAGGAAAGCTTGGAATTCAGACCTCTCAGACCTCTCATAGATTCTAGAGTCTTTTCACAGGCAGAGGTAAAATTGAATGGAGGCTGGAAGATGGTCTCTGAGGAGATATATAGGCTGAATTGGGCACCTCCTTGTGACAAGGGAAGGAGACCAGGGCATTTAGGACATATGCAGATTCAGAGGTTTGTGGTCCCAAATTCTCTGAAAAAGCAGCATTTGATCTAACATCATCCTAGAAGGTCTCTCAGGTCTGCCCTGAGAGTACACTGACCTAATGGAGAGATGGAACAACATAAGATATTTATTCTCACCTTCCAATGCAGGCATAAAATCTTTTTCTTTCTCCTTCTTCCTTATTTCACTTAGTATAACTCCTTCCAGTTTTATTCATGTTATTGCAAGTGACAAAAGTTCATTTTTCTTTATAGCTAAATAATGTTCCATTGTGCAAATAACTTTTTAATCCACATCTTCTAAATCCATTGACCTGTCATTTGGAAATTAAGCTGTTTCCATAACTTGGCTGTTGCAAAGTGTTGGCAATGAACATAGGCATGCAAATATCTCTTCAAATTAGTGTCTTCATATTTTTTAATAGATATATAAGAGTGGAATTGCTGTATCATATGGTAGATCTATTTTGAATATTTTGAGATATCTGTAAGTTGTTTTTCACAGGGGCTGGACCACTCTACGTTCCCTACAACAGTGCACAGGTATTCTTTTTTCTCTACGTTCTGGCCAACACTCATTGTTTATGGCCCTTTTGGACATAGCTATTCTTATTGGTGTGAAAGAGTATCTCAGTAGAGTTTTGATTTGCATTTCCCTGTTGATAAGTGAAGAGCATTTTTTTCCATGTGCTTATATAACCGTCTGTATGTCTTCTTTGAAAAAGTATCTGTCTTCTTAACTCTTCTTAATACTTTTGCTCATTTTTTCAGTTGGATTGTTGTGTTTTTTCTTGTTGAGTTGCATGAGTTCTCTGTAGCTCTTTGATATTAACTCCCTTTTGACTATGTGATCTGCTTCAGGGCCGGGCATGGTGGCTCGTGCCTGTAAGCTTCAGCCTATGAAGCGGCCGGGGCTAGGGATCGCAGTTCAAGTCCCGCCTGGGGCCTGTAGCGAGACCTAGTTCCAAAAAAACAACTGGGCATGGTGGCACACGCCTGTAATCCCAGCTACCTGGGAAGTTGAGGCTGGGGGATTGCTTGAGTCTGTGGTACCCTGGGCAACGAAAGCCTGCAGTTCCACAGGCAAAAATAGTGAGACCTAGTCTCAAAAAAAAAAAAATGTGATGTGCATATATTTTCTCCAATTTGGTAGGGTTTCTTTTCATTTTGATGATAGTTAGAGGCTTTAATTTTAGTCCCATTCATTTAATTTTGCTTTGTTTTCCTTGTGTTGTAATCAGGCCCCCAAAGACATCACTGAAGCTAATGTCAGTGCCTTGAGTTTTACCTATAATTTCTTCTAAATGTTTTATGACCTCATATCTTATATCCAAGTAATTTTGAATTAATTTTGTATATGACGAGAGATAGTAATCTAGTTTCATTATTTGCATACAGTTGCCCACTTTTGCTGACACCATTTGTTGAATAGATTTTCCTTTCTCCATTGTATACTCTTGGATCTTTTCTTGAAGATTAACTCTCTGTAGTTGGGGATTTATTTCTGGGTTCTTGATTCTGTTGCATAGATCTGTAAGTCTATTTTGTTTTGATTACTATGGATTTGTGTTATAGTTTGACGTATGGGAGTGTGACACCTTCATTCTCTGTAAGGATTGTTCTTGCTATTTTTTTTTCATTCATATGTGATATATGAAGAAAAACAGAAACAGTTAAAAATAAACCAAAATAAACCCTAGAAATCTGACTGTAGAATGAGGCTACCAGAGGGGAGAACAAAGCAGGGAGAGGGTCCATGGACCATAGTGAAGGATTGTTGGAACTTTGGTTGTGGGACCAGTATGGTAACATGCCCTTGAAAAGGTGTGACCCTATACTCCTAAATCATATGCACTTGTAAATCAACATTAACCATTTTTAAAAAGCAAAAACAAAAGATCATATATAACCACCAAAAAGGAAAAAGTAAAATGACCATTAATATTAGACCTTCTGGCAAATCCATGACTGTTAGAACTAATGAGATATACACATCCATGTACAAACTAGTAGCAATATCTAGTTAAATATATAAAGGGGGGGGGATGAGGAGATGGTTGGACAAAAGGGAAGATAGTGAAATAGGAAGGCAGCTATGCTCACCACTATACCACCAACGCGCCCAGATAGTGAAATAGGAAGTACTCAGATTCCCTGTCTTTGACTAGATGGTCACTGGAACTGGCCTAAGTGGTCTACTGTAAATGTTTTAGAATCCTGGGGCCTATTTGAAGACTTTAGCTTTCAGAGGAAGGCTTGTATAGTGGATCTTGGTTAATCTTGGCCAATCTCTTAGCACAGTAGCAGCTACCCATCCTCCATCTAACCCTGCCCCTCCACCCCATCCCACCCCCACACACACGCTTTGTGCAGGCAAGCAAGAACATGTCATAGAGCAGTTTGCCCAGAGCTTGTGGGAGCCAAGCTGGACAATCAGAATCTTATCCTCCAAATATCAGAGATCAGCATCTGGTGCTTATTGTTGTTTCTGACCACAGGTGCAGAAACAGAGGCAGGTCACCAATTTAGCATTCCCCACTAGTGGGATTTAAAGGACTAAAGGTTTTTCTTCTTTTTTCCTACCTTTTCAAGAGTTAGACATTTAAGGATTAAGACATTCAAGTGCAAGCACATATATAGAGATACATGTATTCAGAAAAAGATGCAGGCTCAAGACACCAAAACCCATTAAGTTTAATTGTACCTTATATTGTTTCCAGCATAGAGAAACCCTACAAAAATAATGAACAAACAAAAGACAAACAAAAAAACCAGGAAACCTTGAGGAATTTGATTTCCAAAATTAACACAGCATAAAATTCAAGCATTCAATTTTCAAGAACAACAAAAGAAATCACAAAGTAATACAAAGCAACAGAAACATATGAACCATTGAAGGGGGAGAGGTCAACAGAAAGACGGAGATGATGGACTTATTTGACAAAGATAAAAACAGTTAAGGAAATCTGTGTATGAACAAAAGAGAAATAATCATTAAGGAGATTTAAAACATTATGAAAATGACCATAAAAGAAAATTTAGGACAAATGTACACTACCTAAAATGAAACTTTCACTAGATGTATTCAAAGGCAGGTTTACACAGACAGAAGACTCAGTGAACTTGAAGGTGGGATGATTGAAATTGAGTTTGAGATACAGAAGAAAGTTGGAAAGCCCTTCCTAAAGGGCCCATGGGACACCATTAAAGAGATCAACAAATATGTTAAGAGTCCCAGAAGAGAAAAAGAATATTTGAGAAAATAATGGCTGGAAACCACCCAAATTTGACGAAAGACACAGAGTATAATCATGAATATAAACAAGATGTTCAACAAATTCCCAGTAGGATAAACTCAAAGAGACCCACAATGAGACAAATTATAATCAAGCTGTCAAAAGACAAAGACTGAAAGAATCTTGAAAACAACAAGATAGAGAAAAAAACATGCAAGAAATTCTAATAAGACTATTGCCAGGTTTCTCTTAGACTAAAATCGTTATCAATGAAGAGTCCTATATATATAGCAGAATTCATTAAAAAATGATGGCAAAACGAAGACATTCCCAAATAGATAAAGAACTTTCACTTAATAAATATTACAGGGAGATTTGTTTTGGGTGACTTCTACCACACATTTAAAGAGGAACTAACACCCATCTTTCTCAAGCTTTTCCAAAAAAAAAAAAAAAGTAACACTTCCTAATTCATCACTACCCTGATACAAATGCCAGACAAAAGCACTAAAAGAAAAGAAACCTACATACCAATATCCCTTCTGAACACTGATGTAAAAATCCTCAACAGCACCATGTTAGAAAGATTGCACACCATGACTAAATGGGATTTATTCCTGAAATACAAGAATCACTCAATATACACAAATCAGCTAATGTAATATACCACACTAACCAAGTAACAAAGAGAAACTCATAGGGTCATTTTGATTGATACAGAAAAAGTGTTTGACAAAATTCAACATCTTTAGTGATGAAAAACACTCGACAAACTAGGAATAGAAAGAAATAAGGCAGTAAAAAATAATAAGGTGCGTACATGAAAAACCTACAGCTAATATATTCACTGGTGAATAACTGAGAACTTTCTCTTTAAGATCAGGAGTAACACAAGGAGTCCATTTTTGCCACTTCTAATTATTATGATACAAGAAGACCTAGTCAGATCAAGATCAAGAAATAGAAGCTCAAGAAATAGAAATAGATCAAATTAGAAAGGAAAAAGTAAAATTGACTCTTAGCAAATAAATGACATGATCATATATACAGCTGAAAACCCTAAATTATCCACAAGAAACTAATGAATGAATTCAGAACTAATGAATGAATTCAGCAAAGTATCAGGATAAAAAATCAACTTCAAAAAAATGAGTTGTGTTTCCATGCATTAACAATGAACAACCCAAAAAAGAAATGAAACCCTTGCAGAGAAAGACATCCCATGTTCGTGGGTTGAAAGACTTGATGCTGTTAATATGCAAGTACTATCGACGTAATCTACAGATGTAATGGAATCTCCACAGTAACTCCACAGTTTCATTTTTACAGAAATAGAAAAATTACATGAAACTGATGTATGAAAACTTCTGAAGTTGGGTGGTGTTTGTTGCTCAACAGTGTGGAAGTGCCTGATGTACTAAGTATACACTTAAAATTAGTTAAAATGGTAAAGCTTATGGGAAGCATCTTTTATCACACTTTTTAACATAACTGGGGAAGGAAGAGAAATGATAGGGCAGGTTAGCGTCCCTGTGCGAACTTCTGCTCCACAGGCAGAGGCAGAGCAGCTCCAGTGGGAACGGTGGGCTTCTGGCTGCACTGACAGGGCTCATCCACAGGCAATAGGAGGGCAGGTTTCAGAAGCCCCAGCAGGGAACTGGAAGATAACAGCGTGAGGCATTGGGTCACAGGCAGCCTGGAAACATTGCTGAGCTGTGGGAGTATGTTTCTCAAAGCTGATGGACACAAAGCCTCATGAGCTGTTGGAATTAGCACCTGTCTTGTAGGGCAAGACCCTTGGGGATGATGAGCACTAGTGAAGGCAGTGGCCCTTTCTACCCCACTACAGGCGCTCTGTTCTGTCCTTCGTCCACTAATCTCCTTGGCTCCTGTCCGTGTCCTCAGCATGGGAACACACTTGTCAGAGCTCATAGGAGTCCTTCTTGGGAGCACCTTTGTTTCTACCCCTTTGCCAGGCCTTGCCCAGTGATCATCTAGAAAGGATTCCTGAGAGAACATTGCCTCCCTAGTCCTCAAGACATGCTGCACTGACCAACCACAACCTTTCATTCTTTTTTTGTTTTTTGAAACTAGGTCTTGCTATTTTTGCCCGTGGAACCGCAGGCTCTCGTTGTCCGGGGTACCACAGACTCAAGCAATCCCCAGCTTCAGCTTCCAAGGTAGCTGGGATTACAGGCGCGCGCCACCACACCCAGCTATTTTTTTGGAACTAGGTCTCGCTACGGGACCCAGGCAGGACTCGAACCGCGATCCCTAGCCCCCGCCGCTTCATAGGCTGAAGCTTACAGGCACCAGCCACCATGCCGGGCCCACAACCTTTCATTCTTAATTTGATACATTTCCCTTTTCGCAGGTGTTTAATGCTAACCACCAGCACTGGGAGCTGTGACAACAGAGTGGGGCTTGTAAATGGGCCACATGGAAGCTAGAAGTGTTGTTTCTAAATATGGCTTTTTAAAAATAAATCCTTTCCCACCCTTAAAATCAGAATGCAAAATTAAAAGGTCAGGAGTCTGGGCATCTACTAAACAGGTAAGGTTGGAGCATGGGGTCACCCCAGGAGCCTAATGAAGCTCTGGCCATTGCCACCCTCTCCTAAAGAGGAAGCACAAGACCCTGATGCCAGAGAGGAAACACAAGACCCTGGCAGCTCTTATCCAGAGTTTTTATAGGGTCAGGTCAAGAGGAAAGTTGCATATCCTTGGTAACCACATTCCCTAAAAAAGCTGGAGAATATAATAAAGAACACCCTCTGAAATACTTGGATGTAAGACATGAAACCATAAAATACTTAGAAGAAAATATAGGCGAATCATGTCATGACATAAACTTCAGAGACATCTTTGTAGGTTCATCCCCAGCAGCAAGGACAGAAGGAGAATATAAACAACCAGGACTACATCAAACTAAGCATTTTTATACTGAAAAAGACAGTAACCAAATGAAGAGACAGCCTGCTGAATGGGAGAAAATATTTAAACACCATACATCTGACAAGGGACTAGTATCAAAGGTCTACAAAAGCACATATAACTCAACAAAAAGAAAATAAATAACCCAACCTAAAAAAAAAATGGACAGATGAGCTAAATAGGTACGTCTCTGAAGAAGACATGCAGATGGCCAACAGACATGAAAAACAGACATCATCAGGGAAAGACAAACCAAAACCACAATGAAATTCCAGCTAACACCTGTGAGAATGGTCCAACACTGAAAAAATAAATAAAGAAACAAGTGCTAGTGAGGGTGTGAAGAAAAAAGAATCCCCTTATACTGCTAATGGAAATGCAGACTGATCCAGCCCTGTGGAAAGTTGTGTGAAGATTGCTCAAAAGACTAAAAATGGATCTGCAATGCTACCCAGCAATTCCACTCTTAGGACACAAAAACACTAATTTGAAAGGAAACTTACACCCCTATATTTAGTACATTTACAATGACCAACCATGGTGCCCAAGACAGAATGATCAAGAAGATGTGGTATATATACAAAATGGAATACTTTTCAGTGATCAAAAAGGATAAATATGCCATTTGCAACAATATGAATGAAGCGGGAAGGGATTATGCTAAGTGAAATGAACCAGAAGGGGAAAGATAAATATTGGATGGTTTTGCTCACATGTGGAATAGACCAAACAGAGAGCCAGACAAAGACACACTTTAAAATGAACCCTTGAAAACTGACCACAGACTTGAGGTAGAGGGGGAAGAAGAAAGTGGAGAAGAGGAGGGACATGGAGAGAGGTAAGGAAGACAGGGAAGGGCACAGTGGACTATGAAGGCAAACTCTGTGTGCTTTGTGGTAGGAGAGCTACAGAAACCACACCTGAGGGGAGAAATTCTATACTACCAAAAAATTAACAAGGCTGTCCAACAAACCACATATACATCAGTCAGTTAATCAATCATCGGGCCAGGCAAGGTGGCTCGTGCCTTTAAGCTTCAGCCAATGAAGCGGCCAGGGCTAGGGGTCCCTAGTTCGAGTCCCGCCTGGGGCCCATAGCGAGACCTAGTTCCAAAAAAATAGCTTGGGCATGGTGGCACGCCCCTGTAATCCTAGCTACCTGGGAAGCTGAGCCTGGGAATTGCTTGAGTCTGTGGTACCCCGGGCAAAGTAAGCCTGCACTTCCAGGGGCAAAAATAGCGAGACCTAGTCTCAAAAACAAACAAACAAAAAAAAAAACAGTCAATCATCTTCTATGCTTATACCTTCCTTGTAATCCTAAGAGTCATGCAGATATTTTCCCATCACTCAAACAAGATGACAATTAGGTATAGACTTGTGACCCCAGGCATGTGGACCAATGCCACAGACCTGAGCAGGGTGGGCTCTGCCTGCCAGTGTCATCCCAGGATTTCCCTGTTGGACATTGTTGGGCACAGGATGTCTATCTGCAGGAGACTCAGATGCTCTTCTCTCTGTTCACCTGAACCCCTGCAGGCCTGATCTACCAAGTGTGCTTATTGCCCCATAACTGCCCTGGGAACCCTAGGACATCCAGACACATGGGCTTAAGGTCCTAAACAGAAGGCAGAGAAGTCTGAGGGTGGATACTATGGGGGGTATAGGAGACATGGGCAGGAAAACAGAGACAAAATGCCTGCCTGGGGGTTAGAAGGGAAGTTACCATCAAGTACATAATCCAGGGAGGCATTGAGTTGGCCCAACCTAGGTTGGGTACCCAGTCCTTGGCAAGCTGAGGGTAGGGGTGGTATCTCCATGACAGTCTCTCCATCATGGTTCAGTATGCTAGAGGATGTGAAGGTTCCAGAAAGAAAACTGGATATTTTAGACAGAAGGAAAGGAAAAGGATGTCAAGAAAGCGGGCCAAGGGGCGGGCACTGCCCTGAAGGGTGTACTTAGGCTGGGAGCTGGGGTCAGGGCTGGGAAGCCTGTGTGGCATGCACAAAGGCAGGGGCCCTCCATATGTCTGTGGGCCAACATGCTGCTCGGCAGGCTTGGCTATTCCTGACGAGGCACCAGTGACACCACCCCTCCCTGCAGCAGCCAGCACATGCTCCCTCTTTCTCATGTGTTGGTTAGACCTCAGGAATGTGCCCATCAACCTCGATGCTGTGGATTGGGGCACCAGCATCAGGACTAGACTGGTAGGCAAGGACAGGACTCAGCACATTGGTCCACATGCCTGGGGTCACAAGTCTATATACCTAATTGTCATCTTGTTCGAGTGATGGGAAAATATCTGCATGACTCTTAGGATTACAAGAAAGGTACAAGCATAGAGGATGATTGACTGTTTTTTTGTTTGTTTTTGAGACTAGGTCTCGCTATTTTTGCCCCTGGAAGTGCAGGCTTAAGTTGCCCGGGGCACCACAGACTCAATGTGTTCAAGAGCCATTTGTGCCAGTTACTCAGTGTTTGAGCTGGGTGCCTGCTTTTCACTCTGACCTCCAGTTTCCTCACCTAGAAGGCTAAGGATTGAGATGGGGTCTGGCAGGTATAAGAAACCAGAACCCCAAGCTTTTCCCCAGTCCCTCCCTTCTACCAATCCTTCCTGCTTTTGGACCACTTGGCACATCCCCATCCCTCATTTTAGGCTTCACCCTCCCTCACCTGCATCACTGCGTCTCTTGAACACACACATCTTGCCCAAATGTCCACGATATACGTGTCAGGCACAGGCCAGGCCCTAGGGTGTGGTGAAAGTGGGCAAGGCCCCTCTAGAAAGCATGCGAGCGGGGAGATAGGCCAGGTGTTAACCCAGGCCAGGGGAGGGTGAAGGGTGGTGTGAACACCCTGACCTGTTTTGCAGTGCCCCACCTTAGTTACTCACACAAATAACACATAGGTTGCATCTCACCCTATGTGCCATTTCTTCTCTTGCCGCAATTATGTATGTGTCACTGAGTATCTTAAGCAACAACAGATGCTCAACTAATGTGTTAATGACAACAACCTTGTCCATTATTTTGTTCATCTTCTGTGCAATCTATGCTCTGTCCAAGGTTATTATTAATATTCAAGCAAACTCCTTTCTAGTTTTTCCTTTTCCCATTATTTCCTCAGGCTGTATTTCCAAGGATGTCAGTGAGGCGAGAGGACACCACCCAGAATGACATGCTTTGCGTATCTAGCCGAGTCTTGTACAATTCAAAGAGACCGACAGTGTGTACATAGCCCTGGCACTCAAGGGGTGTGCCAGCAAGCCAGACAGCATGGTAGTTTCATCAAGTCTTACTCATGTGGTGGATATAAAGGGAAAATCTAAGAGAGTCACCCCATACACATGTCTGTCCACACACTGAGCACCCTGCCCATCACCCCCTCCACCACCCCCCCCCCAGCCAGATGCCAAGAAAACTTGAACTAGCTCTTAAGGGGGCAATGGTGGAAAACTTCACACTTCCACCAGCATTCCCATATTTGGAAGCACCCCTCAAGTTCTGACCGCCCCCCATCTGTGCTGGCCACAGACTCCCAGCATCAGACTCATAGATATCATACAGGTTGTGTCCACAGAAGCACAGATGGAAGGACTTGCTGTGATTTCAAAAATTCTCAAGGAAATTGTGACAATTTCCCCATCATCACTGACTTTTTAAAAATTTGTGGTGAGAGACACATAACTGAATGTAGCATCTTAAACATTTATAAGTGGCCATTAGTAATGCCATTCAGTAGCATTTAATACATTCACCATGTGCAGCCATCACTACCCCACCATCCATCTCCAGAACTCATCTTGGAAAACTGAAATCCTGATCCTATTAAACGACCATTCTCTGTTCTTTCACTCCCAGCCCCTACCAACCACCATTCTACTTTTTGTCTTGACAAACTTGACTCTAAGAAGCACAGAGAAGAGGAATCAGACAGTACTTGTCCTCTTGTTGACCAGCTCATTGCACTTAGCATAATGTCTTTAAGGTTCATCCATGCTGTGACATGTATCCAAATTCCCTTTCTTTTTAGGGCTGAATAGTATTCTGTTGTACGGCTGTCAGTCATTTTGTTTGTTTGCTCACCTAATGGTTGCTTCATCACTGGCTTTAAAAAATAGTCCTTGGACAACTGAACAGTAGATAATGTGAAGTGGTTTTTAAAAAGGAAAAAAAAAAGGAGCTCTAACCTGCCATGGAAAACTCTCCATCATTTCTAATCTGTGAAGAGCCCAGCACAGAAGAATGTGTATAATTTGCTACTTTGCAGGAAAGGGGTATATATATATATATATATATATATATATATGTGTGTGTGTGTGTGTGTGTATAATATATGTATATATATCCTATATATACATCCTATATATACATCCTATATATATCCTACATATATATATCCTGTATATATCCTATATATATATATATATATCCTGTCCTTAAATGAAGAAACTCTGGAGAAATAGCTCATAAACTAATGAAAGTTACTTAGAGGGAGCCGGAGGGGGGGTTAGAGTACAAAGGAGGTAAGTTTCCTTTTCATATGGTTGCTTTTGCTCTCCTGCATGTGGTCCCTGTCTTCCATGATTTCCCTTGGTCTCTGCTCACCAGTACCCCTCAGGAGACACATTCTGACTTCTGACACCTACACACAAGCCCTACGATCACTTCACATTGCCCCCCAGCTCAGCCAAGCCTTGGTACATCTCTACTGACTCCCTCTACCCTCGATACAACATGTAGATCCCCCCACCCCCATTCTCCTTTCCAGGCAGGTTAGAACCTCTGCTGTAGGAAAGAGAAAGCCAAGCAGGGGTCCTACCATCCTCTCTGAGTTAGCATACCTGTGGGATGTCACCCACTAGCTCCTGAGACCAAGTCCAACTTCAGGAAACAGTGACCCCTTCCTCTTGCCCAGGCACATACCGCAAAGCCTATGTGGTAGCATCCTGGTCTCCTTGAAAAAGGCTCTCTGCAGCCCCTCCCATAAACCTGGCCAGGAGGAAGGGGAATACACTGATGGTCTGGACTTTATCAAAACTCTCATTGGAGAATAGAAGTTGACTGTGGAAGGAGTCCCTAACTGAACTGAGAGTGGAGAAGAGATGGTTCCTGGAAGATGCTGTGCTGTGGAACAGGAGTTCTCAGCAGCTTTTCCTGGAGGTGACAACCCAACCCACATGGGTAGGGACCAGCTGTGGGGAATGACATGTGCCCCAAATGCTTCTTGCTTTGCAGGCAGGCATGCCACGGACACTGAGCACCTCCGACATGGTCACCCCAGGCAACCTCAGTCCACCCCCCACCAAGCCCGAGGAGGGCGAACAGGCTGGGCAGCCCCTCCTAGATGGAGCTCCATCCTCAGCCTCCCTGGAAACCTTGATCCAGCAGCTGGTACCCACAGCAGACTACTACCCTGAGGTGGGTGACCCACCCAGTGGGAAGGAGGGCAGCAGAGGGGGCTCTCCTCTACCAAGCAGAGGAGACAACAGGGCTGGAGCTGATGTTGGGCCTGATGAGCCAAGCTGGAAGGCAGGCCCCCATGCCTTCCGTGAGTACATGCCACCTTTCTCCTGTGTCCCCCTAGAAAGCCTACATCTTTACTTTTCTGCTGAGCTCCCGCCTCTTCATTGAGCCCCAGGAGCTCCTGGCCCGGGTCTGCCACCTGTGCATCGAGCAGCAGCAGCTGGACAAGCCCGTGCTGGACAAGGTGAGGGGCAGAGCATGGGGCCTTTCAGTGTACCTACACTCCCAGATGATCCTCAAGCATGGGCCTCTTAGAGAGGTGCTGGTTGTCCAACAGGGTTTCCTGTATGAGGCCTGAGCCCAAGGGACCAGAGAGGGAAGCTTCAGGGCACTGACTGTCAGCATCTGCAGGCCCCTTAAGCCCTCAAACCCAGGGGCTGTTCCCCAGGACCCATCAGCAGGATCCTGCAGTCAGTGGCCTGGGAGGACCTGCAAACTCTGCAGGGCTTTCTGCCCCATGTGCTCGGTCTCAGCTTTCGCTCCTCTGTGGAGTCCATGATGGCCCTGGCTTCTGTGGCTCCCTCTGTCCTCTCCTCTCTCCCTTCAGGCTGTGCCTTTTTATCCAGGCATAAGGGGAGCTGCTGGTACAGTGCCAGAGTGGGACCTCAGCTGCCCAGAGGGGAGGCTCGCTGACCTGCTGTGGTCTCAGCATGCGGCTGGGGGCTGAGTGGCACCCTCCGGCACCAGCTCTCTCTCTCTCTGGCGCTTGACTCCAGCTTCTTCCTTTCTTTTTCATAGTCTAGACTGTCTTTTTATTTGTCAGTTTATTAATTAGTCGGTATAAACATAATTTCTTTCAAAGAAAAATGTCTCCGTTGCCTTAAATTATAATACCGCTGCTTGGTGTCTCTCTTCTCTGTCCACGCCTTTCATTTGTTCCTTTCTTGCCACATGTTACATTTATCTATAACCCATCCATGTTACTTGTCACATTTGTTTTTTTACCAGTCTTTCAATTTATTGTTGCTGAATTACATTACATGATGAAATACATTTTTATTATGAAAAAATGAAATGACTTTCAGATCATCGCTGAACTTTGTTCTCAAGAAATAACACATACATTTCAACTTGAATCTTTTTTTATTTTCATCTATATTACCTTATTCTTACTATCTCTATTTTATTTTTTTACATTTACTTATTTCTTTACATTACTGTTCATTTTCAGACAGCACCTGACCTCCTCTCGGTGCAGTCCCTGAGAGCCAGGGCCACAGTCCCTTGTATCTGTTTCGTTACCTCCCCCAGCACCAATCTCTGTGTCTGAGGCAGATTCTCCCTGCACAGTGCCTGGGAACCTCCACTACTCCAGGCCCATTGTCTCCCCATCTCCAGCAAGCCCAATGAAAGTCATGGCTCATGGGCTTAGTTTGGTCCATGTGTCTAGCTGTGAGCCGACCATGAGGTGTGAGCACTCAATCAGCCAGCACTGACCAGGCGGCCCACTCCCAAAGCCCTGCGGCAGTTAGAGTCTGCTGTTAGAATGCCAGCGAGGGGCACCCCAGAGGAAAGGTGAGGTACTATTATCTCAGAAAGAAGGGGTGCTGAGAGGCCATCTGGCAGCAAAAGTGTCCCCCCCCCCTGCTCAGGTCAGTCTCCACCCCTGGTCCCATCCTTGTCACCTTGCACAGAAAGGGCAGGAGGCCCATCCTCTCTTGACATCACTGTTCAGATGGCCCAGAGAACACACAGTGAGCAGCTGAGCCAGTGGCTGGTGTGACCCCAACCTCCCAAACACCCCTCACCAAGTAGAGGTGCCACCCACCCTCTTCTTTTGCAGGTCCAAGTTCGGAAGTTTGGCCCCAAACTGCTCCAGTTGTTGGCTGAGTGGACGGAGACCTTCCCGAGGGACTTCCAGGAAGAGTCAGCCGTTGGACACCTAAAAGACGTGGTGGGCCGCATCGCCCCCTGCGACGAGGTGGGGAGCCTGTTGGGAGTTGCTTCCAGCTGCCTGCACACTCCCATGGGGGGCCTGACCTAGTTGCCAGGCTTCTGGTTTCACTGACCGCTGAACCTCTCCTTGCCCTGCTTGCATGCATGGCAGTGGATGGAGGCGAGGGAGGCCCACTCATGGACTTTCAAAGTCATGTGGTCATGCCACAGCCTGTGCCATGAGGGCCTCTTCCTCCTGCCCCAGCACCACATCTAAGCCGGATGGACGCCAGAGCTCCTGAACAAGGGGCTTCAGTCAGGAAAGGATTCTCAGCAGGAACGAAGCTGACAGAATTAACAGCAAGTGGGAATAACGGTGACATGCTATATAGTAGATTCCAGCAGCTCTTAGCCTCCAAGAATAAACTGTAAACGCTGCAGGGTCAGGCAGAGGAAGAAAGAGGGTCTCCTGTAGCTAAAACCACACCCCAGAATAAGATCCAACTCTCTCAGTTCCTTGGGAGGCAGCCAGAGTCCTGGGCAGGTGCTTCTGTGCCCCACTGAACCCTGCTCCCTGGCTGTACTGCTCTGGGAAGGGGAAATGAGGCCAAAATTCCCACCTCTGAGCTTGTGGTAAGAACATGAGGAAGAGGCATGAGAAGGGGCTCTGAGAAAGTCTAGGCAGGAAAGGTTGCATCCTGTAGCAAGCACCATTGGAGGGAGAGGCAATATGTCAGCACCTAAGAGGAGACTGGACATGGCAAGTTGGCAGCCAGGGAATGCCCCAAAGTGGGTCTGGACATGACAGCACCAGCTACCTGAGACATGAAGGGAAACCACTTAGGCAGTCGGGGCAACAGGAGTCATAGGCTTGAAGCCTCAAGTACAGAGCGGGAGGCCCTGCGTTTGGGGTCACTTCACACATTGTGACTTAGCTGTTCTGGGGACTCAGTGAGTTGAGGGTCATCCCCTCCTTGTCTGTATCCCCAGTCCAACTATGAATCATGATATTTGACTTGAGACACAGAAGGAAACAGGGTCAGGAAGGCTGGTGATCAGGTGGACCAGGATAGGTACACCGAAATAAGAGATCAGCTGATAGCAGGCTACTTTGATAGGGGGTTGGGAGAGTTGAGGGGGTACATGCTTGGGTAGTTGGATTGGCAGTTGGATTTCTGGGGTGAGTGTATGTGGAAAAATTGACAGAAAGAAGAGCAAGAGAAAGGTTGGGATGGTGGGGAGGTGGGTGGGTGGACAGGTGAATAGATGGATAGCAGGGTGGGTAGGTGGATGGATGTGTTTGGGTGTGGATAAGTGGGTGAATAGGCAAGTAGATAGGTAGATCTAGGGTGGATAATTGGAGGATGGAGAAATGATGGATGGTTGGTAAGTGGTTATGAGAGTGAGTGGATACATGAGTGGGCAGGTAGGTAGATGAATGAATAAGGATGAATGGATGGATGGATGGTTGAATATTTGAGTGGATGGATGGGTGGGCAACTGAATGAGTAAGAATGGAAGTAAGGATGGCTAGAAGAAAGGAAAGGAGAGAGGGAGAATGAGCAGGTGGGATGGATTCATGGCAGGTGAATGTTAGAAAGGAGGGAGGAAGGATAAGTGAATGAATTAATAAAAGGGGGAGTGGGTCATAGCAGACAAGTAGACAAGAAATGAGTTCAGAGATGGTGGATTGATGGATGAAGTTGAGAGGATGTAAGGGGATGAAAACCCCTTCATCTCCTCCTTCTTCTGTATCTACAACATCGGCATGATGGGATCATCTGCTCTATCAAGCAGATACGGTTGTTCTAGTCTCCTTGGGAAGCAGGGTCTCTTCATAGAGCTGCGAACACCCTGTCAGTCTTGCCTTCAGGGCTGTGCTGGAAAATCTGTAAGCAGATGAAAATAAGCAGATGAAAATAAGACAGAAGCAAGACCTAGAAAAGGGGCTGTGGAGAGCAGCCACCCACCACCCATGGGTGACTCAGGAAACTTCCCATTGCTTTCCTTGGGGTCCAAAATGCTGCACATTTCAGTGTAAGTTGTAATGAAGGTTCCTAGATGCCACCCATCCATGCAGGCCCAGACCAGGTTTGCTTCCACATGTCTTCACCCATCCCCACATTAATCTTCCACAGAAAGTGCCCACCCCCAGGAGATGTCCGTTGGATGCTGGCTCCCCTCCTTTGGACAGTAGCTGCTCCCCTACCAGTGCAGTCAGGCTTAGCTCAAACAGGAGCTGATGAGCTCTGAGCCAAACTGATGAAGCATGCCCTCTGGGACTCAGAGTAGGAGGTACAGAAACCTCACTGTGTGACCTTGAGAGAATTGCTTCACCTCTCTATGCTTCAGTTTCTTAATTAGTAAGACAGAGATAACTGCTTCCATAGTGAGGGTCTGCAGCAAAGACTCCCTGAAGCCACTTGGGCTCTTATTTCAGTATTCGGTAAATGGGAGCTATGATAAGGAACAAATTCTTTCCAAAACTGAAGCCCTAAACTATGGGGAATAGTTTTAGCTTTATGGAGCTTTTGTTGTGGAATATTTCAAATATACACAAAGAATTTCAACAATTATCAACATTTTGGTAAATCTGTTTCTTCCACCCTGTCACATACTTCCCCCACCCCCCAAATTGCTTTTAAATAAATCATAGACATTGTTGGGGTTTTTTTGCTCCAAAAATATATCAGCATTATCATGTAAGAGATTTCTCACACAGGGTAGAATTGGATGGTATATGGAATGCTGTGCACATGATGAGATAAAGGTGAGCCTTTTTCAGAGCTGTGTGTTTTTAAACAATTTACTTAACCTCTCTGAACTTTAATCTATTTTATAAGAGGGAAGGTGAAAAGGGCTGTGAGAACAGCAGTGGTCAGGGACAGCACAGGGCCCAGGAGATACATTTTTTTCCCTCCTGTTCCCTCTGCCATTTATGGGCAGGCCCCTGTCCTTATCCCTGCCTCCCAGCAACTGGACACAGAGCACTGGAGAGGAACCATGAGGCTCATTTCCACAACTGTTCTGCTTCCCATGGGAACCTTCCCAGCTACCCTGATCTGGGCAGTGGTCACTGCCTTGAAGAGGCTTTCAGTAGGTTAGACTCAGCAGACTTGGTTCAGGGAGGCCAGATTCAAGACTGAGGGAGGCTGGGAGAGCCCAGGAGGCCCAGAGAAAGGAGGACAGGAAGAGAGCCACATTCTGGCCACACCCATTGGGCCAGCAGCATCGGAGGCTGGTGTGCCAAGGACGGAATGACTTTGCTTTCTCGCTTGTTGACACTGCTGTCTCCTGGATTGACCTTGCTGACCACCAAGGACCGGGTTGCAGAAAGCTGACATGGTGAACAAATTGGCTGTGGGTGTACAGGCTGGGACCATGTGACTTCCTGCCTTTGTGGGGTTGACTGAGCCCATTGCTTACCAGCCCTGCCTGATTCAAATGACAGTTTTCAAGAATCTCAGACAACAGGGACCTCTGCCTGTCCATCCCAGGTGGTTGTAACCATGCACTGTCTGGTTAGAGAATTTGGAGAAGCCCAGAAAGCCAGGACCACCTCCACTGGACCATCTCTATACTTGAACCCTGAACTTGAACCTTGAACTCTATTCTTGAACCCTGAACCCAGAGCTGCAGCAGGCAGCTCTGTGGCAATGTAGGAAGAAGGCAACTAGGTGGAGCCCTCCTCCAGGCAGGCAGGAGGCCAGCACAGGGGACTGCAGTGCCCTGGCAGCCCCGGTCTCCATGGTACAGCCCCCCCTCCATCGGCAAGGGCAACTTTTCCCACCTTCCAACCCTTCCCCACATTCCATGCAGGTTCTCCCATCTGCCCAGATGTGCTGAGATCTCTATCCACCAGTGCAGTCAGAATCAGTGAGAAAGTGAGGGCAGGTCAAGAGAAAGTGTAAATACCACCCTCTCCTTCAGGGGGGAGTACAGAAGATTCAAATAAGAATCAACTGTTAAATGAAAAATTCCAGGTGAATTAGCACTTAGGAAATGATAGTTAATTATAGTATATATTGGTTCAATAGAAATGAGTTCTTCTAAATTATCTGCATATTTTCAAAAATAGGTTAAGCACATGGTTCTATCAAATGCTGAGCGCAGCCTCAGCTTCTCTGAAGGGTTGGCCCACAACCCTGAAGAAGCTGGCTAAATAGAGCATTGTGAAGATCATATGATCCGATGTGCATGGATGCCAGATGTGGCTCTTCACACCGGGACCAGCAAGGCGTTTCTGTGTCATCTCCATGGAGCTAGGGTCCTGTGTGAGAAAATGGATGATGTCCTTGATCACGGCTTAGATGAGGGCTGTGAAGGAAGGACATGGGATTCTGAAGGTCAGAGGAATGAGACGTATCAAAAGGTTCCACAGGCCCTCCTGGGGAAAAGGGTGAGGGGTAGTGAGGGGGTAAAGGGGCACAGGAGAGGTCTGTGTCTGGAGCGGTGTCTACCAAGTGTCTGGTGTCTACCAGAGCTGACCTTGGCCCCAGAAGTCACTCGAGGTTTTTGACCTTATGAAGGCATAGAGGCACTTTAGGAGGGAGATGCAATGGCAAGGAGCGCAATTTTGACATGCAACCTTGGCTGCAGAGTGGTGTGTAAGGAAGCAGATGTGGATGCAGAAGGTCCACTGTGGAAGCCACTGAAGCCACCAGGGAACCATGGCATCCTTGGCCACAAAGACCATGGTGAAGCAAGCTGAAGTGTAAGTGAAGGAGAGGGCAGAGTGAGGATGGCTAAGGTCTGTGTGCCGACACAGGTGCCATTCACTGAGACATGTAACCGACAAGGAGGCAGCTCTGGGAGAGAAATAGGATTCTGCTTGCTCTTGTTGGGCCAAGGCAGCCCCTTGAGCGACCAGAGAGAAGCCACAGGTATAAGGTGGGCTCTGTCTATGTGTAAGCACACTGGGTGATACTTTGGACATGAACCAGCATATCCAGTAACAAAACACAAGGAAAAGGGGGATGTGGGGCACCGGAGAAACCTCAGATCCACCAACAGTGCAAACAGACAGAGCTGAAAACACCCAAGGTGGAAGGACCAGGAAGCTGAGGCAGGTGCAGCCTGAGAATGGCCTGGCATTCAGGAGATCCTTCTGAGAGCAGTCCTGACACCTGAAGGAAGGGAGGCTGGATGGAGCAGTGGAGGAGTGAGTGAGTGGGGGAGGTGGGAATGCCATGGCCGATGTAGCCATAATGAAGTGACTGACTGGATAAAGGAGGTATTGAAGATCAGAGATGATTGTGGCACCAGGCTGGTCATGACTGGCCACCTTCCCAGCACTCAAATGAAGACCTCAGAGGCAGCATGCTGACTGCACTTCAGGACATATCAGAACCAGAACAGAGAAGGGCTTTCCTTGCATGAGTCAGAAGGAAGAGCCAGACCTCAGTTCACCCACACAGTGCAGTTAACCAGGAGGTGCCTTCTGGGTCTGCCTCATAGCTCTAGAAGTTGGGGTTCAGGTTAGGCAGCCTCCAAGCCTGTCCCTGTGTCCTGAGGCCTCCACCACAGCTGCTGGCAGTCATTTCACAGAGAAACATTTCCATCAAAGGCCAGGCAGATGCCCTCACGGTCACCAGAGCTCTGCGCACTAAGGATGCTAGACCTTGAAGGTGCCCTTGAACCCTGCCAGAGACACCGAGCCATCACTGAGGCTCAGGTACACTCAGCCCAGCAGTCAGCACCTGCCTGAAAAGTGTCACTGGGCTCGTGTTTCAGAGCAACATAAGACAAACATTGAGTTATGGGTGACACTGACTGTTCATCATTATGCCTGAGGCCTCTGAAGCCAGATCCCCTCCCTGCCCGACGCCTTGTCTTTGCGAAAAAAATGAGACTTAATAAGCCCAGACAGTCTAATGGTGCTGTCTTGGAAATAGGGGCCTGAAAGGGAACTAGGGGCTTCAGTGAGTGAAACATGAGTACTCCCTAAGAGCAGGGCTGTGACCTTTCATCCTCAGCGCAGCCCAGGACCAAAAAGCAAGACTCCATCATCCGGAGCTAAATGAACAGGACATCTGCAGTACATAGTGGTTATAACACACCCATCGTGTGCATACAGCTGGGCCTGGGAGACAAGAAGGTCCCCCACTAAAAGTCAAGCAAAACATGGGCCACCCCAGAGGCAGGGCCCATTCCATGTTTCCATCCCCCTCTCCTTTGAGCCAGTTCACCCCATCCTGCCCCCTGCCAGACAGCTGGCATGGTCCTCCCTATGTGGTTCTTCTCACTCCTACCAGTAATCTTGTCACCTTCAACCTCACAGGCCCAGACTGTGGCTCCAACCACAAATTTTGGGTGCTATTTCAGAGGTGGAGCCAGGTGTGAACACAACTAGGGACAGCCTATCCATCCCAGCCAGGAACTTGCTTGTGTCAGATATTAAAGATGCAGAGATGGGTGTTCTGCTCTGAGCTCTCCTTCCCCCACCTCCCTTCCAGGCTTACCGGAAAAGGATGCATCAGCTTCTGCAGGCCCTACACCAAAAACTGACAGCTCTGAGCCAGGGCTCAGAAGGACTGCTGGGAGCTGACAAGCCCATGGCCTATAGGACCAAGCCACCGGCCTCCATCCACAGGGAGCTCTTAGTCATCTGCAGCGATCCCTACACACTGGCCCAGCAGCTGACCCATGTGGAGCTGGTGAGCAGTCTTTTGACCCTCTGCCCAGACTCAGAATCAGAGCAACCGAGAGCAGCCAGTCACCCATCTGGTTCCTAACCTAGTCTTAGCTTGTGCCTGGATCCTAGCCTGTCACAGCAGGGCCAACTGGCCATCTCGGGAGGCCCCTGGCTCTGGAGCAGTCCCTCACCAGTCCAAACTATATGTGCCAGCCCATAGAGCCCAGCTTCAAACCCTGGCCAGCCAGAAAGCCCTGCCTGGAATAGGGAACCTGGATTCAGCCCTGACTCTGACACCACCTGCCTGTGTGGTCCTTCCACGATTAGTACCTTCCCCACCTGGGCCTCAGTTTCTCCACCCAGGATTTATACACACATTACACTCACCTCAATTTTCCAGTGATGTCCAGGCAAGCCTTCCTGGTTTTAAAGGGGATGCCCCCATGCAGCCTCCAGCATGCAGATGAAGAAACCAAGAGACCTACCTCAGAGAGAGGGGAGGATGGAGATGAGTTTCTTTGCTTTTAAACCCCTGTTTATGGTGCCCGTACTGCTTTCCAGGCACAATACTCAGCACTTACATGCACTATCTCATGTCATTCTCATGTCATCTTCCGGTCACCCCGCTGGGTACATGCAATTAATATTTCTTTTGCCACCAAGGAGGAAACTAATGCCCAGAGAGGTGAAGTCACCTGGTGGAGTCACACAACAGAAGGGACAGAGCCAGGATTTAGACCTTGAGCTCTAAGCCTTCAGACCTACCTGGAAGATCTCTAATTTTAGAGTCTGGTTTCCTAGGTGTCACACCCCACGAACACAAAGGCGGTGGGGAATTTCCCCTGCTCCCCATGAACTGCTGTAGCCCCTGGCCATGGGAAAGAAGGTTCTACCTCCTTCAGGGCTGATAGTGTCTCTGAGGCAATTCAAGAGAAGGGGTAGGCCAGGAGACAGCCCACAGCGGAGCACCGCTGGGGCCACCTGTGGGCACCCCTCCCCTTCTCCTCCTCTCCCTCTCACCCCCTCGTTTCCTGACTCTTTTCCCTCCCGGTGCAGGAGCGTCTGCGGCATATTGGGCCCGAGGAGTTTGTCCAGGCTTTTGTGAACAAGGACCCTCTGGCCAGCACAAAGGTAGAAGGCCCTTGAGCGGGTGGCCCCAGCCGCGGCCCCTACCCACTGGAACCTCTGGCTGATTCCGCGAGCATCACTTGGGGAATTATGGAGGGTTTCAGAGCCAGCATTGGACTTGGAGGGGGACCGTGCCGGCTTCCCCCATGTGCCTTCAACTCACCAGTTAGGACGAGGGAGTCAGACCTCACCGACCCTGAGTCGGGGAAGCCTGGAAGTGTGGGGTGGACCAGGTCGGTTCCCACCCAGCGAGGGCAGAAATGCCGGCCGGGAATCGAGTTGGCAAGAGGGTGGAGGGCGCGCCCCAAGAGCTCGGGGACCCAGTGTGACCTCATGGTGCGTTTCAGTGGGCGCTGGTGCCCTCTAGTGGTCACTCAGGGAAGCGCAGGCTGCCTTGGGGAGGTAAAGATCTCTCCACTGCAGACCCTGGGTCAAGTTCTAGGGACGACCCCCTCCTCCCACCCCCCCACCCCAAACTCTGAATTTCAGAGTCCGTCACTCTCAGACCATAACTATCAGGATTACTGGTGCTTATCAACGGGGCTAAATACAATTCAGCCTGGAAAGATTATGTCTTGCACCCTGAAGACTAATAAAAGAAGTAAACACTATGCGCAATTGTATTTTCACTTCTAAGATAAGCAAAGATTCAGCATCCGGAGAGCTTTAGCACAGCCACTTTGGAGGACAGCTTGGAAGTAACTTCAGCCCTTGAAATGTACACCTTCGACCCCAACGTTCCACACCTAGTCTTAGTTTACAGGCAGACATTGTTTTGTATAGAGAGATGTACATACAAAGATATGTGGCTACCATGTTTATTATGGCCACAGGCTGAAAGAAAACTACTTTGTCATTAGTGGGGACTGTATTGAAAATTTTCATACAGCTACACATGCATTGTCAACAGAAGCGAGTAGGGTAACAGTGACAAAGAGTATATGACCCTCTGTGTAACGGAAAGGAGGGAGCACTTAGTGCCTGTGTCAGTTGACACATGCATGCAGACAATTTCTAAAACACTGGTAACTCTGGGGAACCCCTTGGGAGACTCCAGGCAGAAATGGGAAGAGGACCGTTGTTTTCCTGTCTCATTCTGGTTGACTTTTGGCCATGTCCAACTACAGTTGACCCTTGAACAATATGAGAGGTTAAGGTCATTGACCATTACAATTAAAAATCCATGTACAACTTTCGACTTCCCCAAAACTTAAGCACCAATAGCCTGCTATTGATTGGAAGCCTTATCCATAACATGAACAGGGGATTAATGCATATTTTGTATGTGTTTATAGACTGTCTTATTACAATATCATAAGGAGAAATGAAAAAATGTTATCAAGAACCTCTTAAGGAAGAGAAAATATATTTACAGTACTGTATTTATATGGATACCATAAGAATATTTTGTCTGTTTACAAGAAAATCTACATCCAAATGGACCAATATTAGTTAAAATTCATGTTGTTCAAGAGTAAACTGTTTACTTTTTCACTGTGAAGTAGATCAAGATTGCATGTGACATGTATTTAACCACTTTAGTATTTGTAGATGAACACTTGTGTTGTTTACAGCTTTTTGCTGTTTTAGATATTATTGCCGTGAACATTTTTATACCTTTTCTCTTGTACATGGTGCATGTTTTCCTAAACCATCAGTTCTCAAGTATTTCGGTCTAAGAATGCTTTTCCAATCTTAGAAATCACTGGGGCCCCTAAATAACTTTTAGTTATATAGATTTTATCTACTGATATTTATAACATTAGTCAGTTAAATGAATAACTTTTAAATACATATTAAAAATAACAACATTAGCTCATTATATGTTGACAGATATAACATTTTATGAAAAGCAACTTTATTTCCCAGGATAAAAAGTTACTGAAATATAACATTATTTTACAATATTTTTAGAAATCTTTAGTGAGTATAGTAATGAGCTGAATTATCCTATTTCTGCATTCAAGTTCCTGACATACAGTATTTTGGTTGAAAATCTAACCTCAAAAGAACATGTAGTTGAAAAGGGGGAAGTATACTTTGCAGCTTCTGAAATGATTGTGGATAATTGTAAATATTCTTTGAGACTACAGTGATCCTCAGCAAATGGTTTTTAAAGATCAGTTGCAACTTGGAATCTGAAACTGTATTAACAGACTTTCTGTGTGCTGGAACTGTGGTCCCCATCATCTGTCTTGCACACTGAGTGGATCTCTTCCCCTTTCATGATCTGTGATGTTACACATGGGTTCATTGAGTCAAGCAGATCTTCCTTATGTTAGCACATTTCATTATATGACATTATAAAAATGGTCATTAATATCACTACTAATGTCATTCAAGAAAAATCCTTAAGTATTGGGAAAGTGTCAAGACTGTAAGAGCAGACACATTTTCACAAGTTCCCAGTTTTCTCCTAAAAATTTGAATTTTATCAAGTTTTTTACAACAAACATTCTTCCTTTGTCTGACAACAAACCTTCTTCCTTGAGGTGACAGGTTCATTTTGTTCATTACAAGAAACTGTCAACCAAATGCTGAAGTCTGAGTACCTACAGTTGGTCAGTTCTCTCTCCAAGTGAAGTGGAAGGGTAAGGACAGCCCCACCAGCGAGCCATACATGGCCTTCTGTGGGCAGGAAGGGTGTCTTCTATGCCCTGCCACTTTGTGACATGAAATATGAAAAAGGCATGTCCTCAGGGTCAAGGTTTAATCGAATTAAAATATTTTAAATAAAATCAAAATAATTTGTTTCCTCTCAGTTTTAATTCACACTCACCATTTTTCCCTTTTCCTGTGAGTGTGTGATAGTAGAGGATTTGATGGTCACTACAATGGTTTTGAAATTGGGTCAAAAAGGGACAAAAGTTGCCAACTAGCAAGCCATAGGAAAAAAGCAGCATTTTTAAAATGCGGCTTCTGTCACTCAGCTTTCTTACCAGATCCATCTCACCCACAAGGAGCAGTTGCCAGACAAATGCAATTTTAGCAACAGGGTTTTATTAACAAGGGAATTCAACAGGGAAACCAAAAAGTCCTCAAAGTCACAAGTGGCCAGTTATCTTACCCCAGTCACCATTTTCAGTTCCAAAGGTCCCAAAGACACATGTCCAAGATGGTGCCCTTTGCTCCTCCAAAACTGAGCTAGGCACTGCAAAGTCCAGTCTTTCTCCAGCATTTTCTCTTTGCTGCTTCTCCAACGTTCCAAACTGCTCTGCTTCTCCAGTACACTTCAGATTTCTTCCACAATTGCTGATGCACAAATCAGCTTTCCAAATCCCTGGCCATCTCCAAGTACCAGCTCACTATGCCACTTTGCTGCAGTGCCACACTCTCCACACCAGTTACTCTTCTACCAGTCACCATGGCTTCTTGCCACCTCCAGATCACTCTTCCAGGGGGGTTACCCTGGCCAGGCTACGTGTGCCTATTCTCTCAGTCTGCTATTCTCGTCTCTTCTTTCTTCTCTCATCCTTTTTTATATGCCCTCTCTTCCCCCTGCCCATTTTCTTTCATGATTCTTTCAGACTCCGCCCACCAGGGTATTTTGCCACAATTTTTAACTGTGTCACTACCCTGTATCAGTTTAGTATCTCTGCCTTGATCCAGGTCCAAGATGGCAGTGATAATATTTATGTTTTCTATATATTTCAGTTGGATTACCATTGCATCACATTATTATATGAGTCTCAAATGGGTTTAAAAGTTCACATCTGTATAACCACATCAAGTTCACCACTGAAAGTTCAATTTATTGCTTCACTGTATAATTTGCCCCATTCTGGCAACCACTAACATGGTCTGATAATTAAAAGTTTATTGTTCCTTTGTTTAAATTGTTCATTTGTTCACACTGCATTCACAGGGGGCTTGTCTTTCTCTATCTGACTTAACTCACTCAGCATAAGACTCTAGTCTCCTTCCTCTGTTGTAAACAGCAAAATTGTATCTCTTCCCCAAAGCTGAGCAGCACTTAGTCTTTACATGCTTGTCTGTGAATGGGCAAGGATTGTTACCTTGCCAGTGTAAATAATGCTGTGTGAACATGAAGATGCATTATCTCTTTGATTTTGTTTTCGTATTGGGGGGGCAAATACCTGGAAATGAAACCAGACCCTATAGTTTTTATCTTTAACTTTTTGAGGAATGTCCATATAGCTTTCCATACCAGCTGCTTACAAACCCACCAGCAGTGTATAGGGGTCCCTCCTCTTTTCCATAGCACCACAAATGTCAACATGGTGGAAAGGCAATAACACTGTATCAGTAGAAATGTGATCTTGTTCTGTGAGAAAAAATGGTCAGGACTGTCAAGTGAGACTGCACCCCTGAGAATCCTTGGAGGCCCATTCTTGTTTCACTCCACACTGACTTTTGAAATTATCAGACTTTTAAATTTTTGCCAAACCATTCACATCTTTTCATGTGTTTTTGGATATTCTTGTTTTCTCTTCTACAAGAACTCCTCCCTGATTTTTGTCCAGTTTCCTAGTGAGCAATCTTTTCCTTAAGATTTTTAAGAGTTTCCTGAGTGTACTTTCAAATATATATCCTTTTTCAGTATACTGTGTGTGTTTACTGTGTTACCTATTATCTATGTATCTGTGAGTGTGTAAGAGAGATTAGAAGGATGTACATCAAATCATTGGGATTCCTGGGTGGTTTCTGAGGCTTCAGCATTTTTCTGATCATCTAATAACGATCATGAACTGGCTTCATGTTCAAAAAAGTTACTCACATAAAAGGACTCAGAGTGTGGTGCTTGTGTCTTTCCTAGCCTTGTTTTGGCAACAAGACTAACAACCTGGAGGCTTATGTGAAATGGTTCAACAGACTGTGTTACCTCGTGGCAACTGAGATCTGCATGGTAAGTAGAAACCGAGGGATCGTGACCTGGCATAGCCAAGGAGGGAGGAGACCCCCCCCAGGGGAGACCAGATGGCACCTTGAGTCATCCAGCTCCATGCGAGACCAGGCTAGGTACCCTGCAGGTCTACCAAGTGTCACCCACCTGGTGTGGTCTACTGTGACATTCCAGCACATATTGCCCCCTCACCCCCACCCCAGGCTAGGGGTGGAGTCACACCAGTCACAGGGATCACAGAATGCTCACTGAAGGGCAAAGGGTGCTCTCTTCCTCCTCTACCTGGGTCTGTCTGCCTTGGATGGCCCAGTATGCATTTCCTTTGGTTCACTGAGGATTTAGAGCAAAACATGATGTGACTTTTAACAACTGGGAGATTGCATACAAAGTTCAGGTGTCTGATTTCTCCAGAGTAGCAGGAAGATCCCTTAAAAGAAGGTCTCATTGAGTTGGGGCCCCACAGACTAGACCCTGTCTGCCCTCTTCCCTTCTCTGCAGCAGAGGGACCTATCTCTGAACCAGCTCCCAACATCAAGTGAAGCTCACAGGTCACTTATCTCAGGAAAGATAAGAGGCAATGCTGTTCGGGCCTGGTAGTGATTGCCAAGACAACACTTGAAATGCAAGGTGTTTATGTGGGATCAACACCTATGCAAAGTACAGGGAAGTGGCAGGGCTGCCCAGAAGCAGAAGTTGCTCTGAAATTCTTCAGTCTTTGGGGGCTGAGATGGTTACCTGTCCAAGCACCCACATTCTGCACAGGTGGTTGGACTTTGCCCCTCACCTTCACTGTCACCAGACTCAGATGGTCCTACAGAGCATGGATCTGGGCCTCTGAAGAGCAGCATACTTTAGCAAATACCTCAGCACACTTCTTGGCATCAGTAAACACCATGGCTGCACATCTAGGAGGCAAAAGCTGTTGACCAAAACACAGCCAAGGGCTCCATTACCCTGCTGTCTCCTACTGTCACTTCACTGGCCCAGTGACTGATATGGAGATTAGGTGCATGAGGCTTGAATGGCACCTGTCCAGGAATTGAGCAAGTTGTAGGCCCAGGACAACCCACAGATTAGCTCTGAGCCTTCAGAGAGGTCCGAGGTCCTCAGAGAGGTCCCAAGCCCTCAGCTATCCTTTGGGGTTAAAGTCAAACAGTCATTCACCAGAAAACAGAGGAGAGTCTGTTCAAGAAACAGGGACTTGGGGTCCAGTGCATCCCTCTCTGCCCCCACTGTCCCCTTCCCTGTCAGGAGAGCCAACCAGTAGGGAGGAAAGGTCAAGAAACCATGCTTTCTGCTTTCTGTAGGAGGAGTGCTGGACCTGGGTTAAGGAAAGAAGGGGACTTGAAAGGGAACACCTTGAGCACCACCTACAGGTGGCTACTGCTGCCCTCACTGGGCCCTACTCCCATGAGACTCCCATCATCTAGAGGAGACCCACAGCCAAGGGTCTCTGCTACCCAGAGCCCCGACCCATAAAGCCCAGCCTACTCCAGGGTTCTGCCCCAGTGGGTGTCCTACCAGGCTCTGCCTGAGTCCCACTGGTGGTAGGCTCTGTGCTGGTTCTGCCTTTAATTGCCCTGAATCCCTGAGCCCTCTGGCTGCAAATTGCCCAGGCATCAAGTTTCTCAGCTGCAAAGCTGGTTTAGAGAAGGTGAACGAAGCACCAGATGCGTGAGCAGGATATCTGACAGGGCAGGGTGGGGACTTGTGATCCCTGAGGCTCAGGTGCCCTGTCCCCAGCCGGCCAAGAAGAAGCAGAGGGCCCAGGTGATCGAATTCTTCATCGACGTGGCCCGAGAGTGCTTCAACATTGGCAACTTCAACTCCCTGATGGCCATTATCTGTGAGTGGACCAGTTGGACCTGGGGTTCCCAGTGCAACCACCCCCAGAGAGGTTGGAGGGGGCACACACAGGCAGGTGGGGTACAAGCCAGTGTGCTCCTCTGATCAGGAGGTGGGTGTGGGCTGGGTCCATGTTCCCCCTGCCATAAAAGTCCTGGGGAGGCACCCCTCTGAAATAAGCAAGCCCACTTGGGGTGCTGGGGTGCTGGGTGAAGGCTTGGTAGTATGTTCTCCATCCTTGGAGAATAGGCCCTGGTCATGGTGTGGGATGAGTGGTGGGGGCTAGGACAAGAGGCCTGCACACACACAAACCAGGCCAGCACAGACATGTCCACCAGCATCTCCCACCCTCCACCATCCGGCCACCACAGACCTCAGCCCTGGTGCAGCTCAAGAGACTGAGCCAGTGGAGCACACAGAGGCTGCCCTCACAAGGGAGTACATGAAATCGTAGCTGGGGAAAGCACCCTACTCTCAGCTCAGTCCTCCCTCTTCCAGCTGGCATGAACATGAGCCCTGTCTCGAGACTGAAGAAGACTTGGGCCAAAGTGAAGACAGCCAAATTCTTCATCCTCGAAGTAAGTAAGCTCAGTGGGCTGCCAGGTGCATCTTTCCATCCCCAGAATATAGCTGCCCAAATCCCTCCCTCTCTCCTTTCAGCACCAGATGGACCCAACAGGAAACTTTTGCAACTACAGAACGGCCCTGCGTGGGGCAGCCCACCGTTCCCTGACAGCCCACAGCAGCCAAGAGAAGGTAGGTCAGAGGCCTGCCTGGCCTTCAGGGCTCCTTTCTGTTGCACACCACCTGGGCCTAGGTAGTCAGGTAGGGGTTGACTTGAAGGTCACCTGGTCCAACCGCCTGCCCTTCTAAAGCATCAATAGTAGGCATCAAAGCTACCTAAAGTATGAGGATCTTACTACCTCCCCCAAAAAGACCAGCCCACACCCAAGCAGTTCTACATGACAGGAAGTACTTTCTTGTGGAGCTGAAGTCAGACACCCCAGAGTGTCCTCTGTGGGGGGTCATGTAGAGCAAGGTTCCTCCCTGCCAGTCCCTCAGGAAGTGCAAACCACTCCTGCTCCTGAGCCAGTGATCACATTCCATCGCCTCCCAACTCAGGTCCTTTCAATCCCAGACCAGTTCCCTGCATCATAGTATCCTGCTTCAGATCAGTGTGTGGTCAAACTATTGAGGGTCTGAAACTTCCTTGCTCTAAACAAAATACCTTAATTTATGTGACCTAAGATCATATTCACATTTTGGCAATAACTGAACCAAGCTTCTTGTTCACCAAAGTAACCTTTTTTATGGGTCCTGTTCTTAGGCATTTGAAACTGGAGGCCTTTCCTCACCCTAATGAATTTCATTTCTCTTCCAAATTCTCCTGGCGGCCTCTAATACAACCAACTGTGTACATGTCCAGGGGTTGCAGTGACTCCTGGACCTGTCATCAACCCTAGTGATTAGAATGGCTTATCTCCATGGGGAGAACCTGCAAGATTTTCTGTGTTTTTTCAGCCTGGTCTCTTGCTGGAAGATCTGTAGGCTCGGATCATTGCCAAGTTTGTGAAAGTCTGTTTTCCACTTAAGGGAAATTAAACAAATTGCTCTTCTTGAAATTCCAAGTCATCCTGGAATCATATTTTTTTTTTTTTTTGAGACTAGGTCTCGCTATTTTTGCCCATGGAACCGGAGGCTCACGTTGTCCGGGGTACCACGGACTCAAGCAATCCCCAGCCTCAGCTTCCCGGGTAGCTGGGATTACAGATGCACGCCACCACGCCCAGCTATTCATCCTGGAATCATATTGCATGGAAGTCAGTGGCAGGTTTAAGCGTCAGGCTAGGGTATGCGTATTTTGTCATCCACTGGGCTGTCCCTGCCCCTGGAAGTTGTGTGCAGACCCTAGACCCGCTGTTAACTATATCTTTCTCAGCTGGTTCTTCCTGTTCAGGCTGTGAGCATTTCAGTCATTCTGGGCTCCAGAGAGGGGGGTAGCGCTCAATGAAGAGAGACCTCAGATCCAGGACAGGTGAATGAGTTCCCAGGAACCAGGAAGTGTGGGGAAGTAGTGACAGAGACCTCATCTCACAAATCACTGCTTGAGGTTTCCAGACCCAATTCCAGTGTGAGGCTTCTGCATCAAGCCTCAGACACCAGTAGGGGTGTCTAGGAATTAAACTCAACCCTGACACCATCTGCCTGGAGAGGGCATCAGATCCCACAGGTCAAGGCCTCAGTCTCCCAAGATCACCCTCCATTTCAGGTGCTAGGGACAGCCCAGGTTCTTATTTGTGCATCTGATCAACTGGCTACAGACTGGAGGTTTTCACACCCCTCTTAAGGCCCAATTAATTTCTAGAGCAGCTCACAGAAATCAGGAAAACTGCTTACTCACTAGGTAGTCAATTTACTACAAAGGATATTGCTCATGAAGAACCATTTGAAAGATATGGATAGACAGGGAAAAGATAAAGGGTATAGAGCGCCCATGCGCTCTCAGGCACACAGTTCTCTCCAGGATCATGTGTTCACCAACATGGAAGTTCTTCAAAATCTGTCCTTCTGGGCTTTCATAGAGACTGATTAAATCAATGTCATTGACAACTAGGCTTAATCTCCAGGTCCTCTTCCCTCCCTGGGAGGTTAGGAAAATAGCATGGAAGTGAGGCAGAAATGTCAAGACCTGGTGCCCTTTCCCCAGGGTGATAGGTGGAAGCTGCCCCTAGCAGAACTGGCAGCACATGCCCAACTCCGGAGCTTGATGGCAGAGCAGGAATGCTGATTTCCTGGGGCCATTGAAATCAGGCTCACAAAGGATCCAGTTTAGAGCAATAGAAATGCATCCTTTCATGGTACTAAAGGCCAGAGGCCAAAATCACAATCAATAGTCCATGTTCCTTCTCAAGGCTCTAGGGAAGACTCTGTCCTTACTTCTTCCAGCTTCAGATGGCCTTGGGTATTCCTTGGCTAGCAGCCACATCAGTGCTGCCTCTGCCTCCATCTTCATATGACCTTGTCTGCTGGATTCAAATGACCCTTGTTTTATAAGGACACCAGTCTGCATCAGAGCCCAGTTTGATCCCACCTTGACTCAAGTCCATCTGCAAAGACAGTACAAATAAAGCCTCATTCACAAGCTTTTGGAGTTCAGGACTAGAATATATCTTTAGGAGGTAGGGGTAGGTAATACAGTTAAATCCCCAATAGCAGTATGGACCCAACTGTTCCCCAGTGGTAGTCTAAGCTATCAACAGTGGCTCTCCCTTCTTGAGGAGTTGGGAAGTACCCTGAGCAGACAGGGAGAAGCAAGTCATGCAACATGGGAGACACAAAGGCCCCTGCTCTTCTAAGCTGAGCTCTTAGGCCTGTCAGGCCCCATCAGGAGCATGAGCAGGGTTGCTTTTGTCATGACCATGGTACATCAAATCCTTGGCATTAAGAAAGACATAGAATGATGAGTTGTTATGATCTGTGATACATAGCTCTTGATTTTTTTAAGGAGGCCAAAAAATTTCAAAGCAGATGGATCACATTCCTATGCATTGAGTAATGTTTGCATGTATGGCTCCTGCTGGTGCATGTCCCACTGACCTCTCACAGTAGCAGTGGAGGAGAGATGCAAGGATTATTGGACTAGGTCTTTCACCTAGTCCAAACACCAGGGGGACACCACCATCTTCAGCAGGAGCTCAGTCAATACCAGCATTTGAGGAGCTGGAAGGTAACTGTGTTACCCCAGGATAAAGAAAGTTATGCTGCTTCTCTTTGTGGTTTCCACATTGCCTCTCACGGTGCCTACTAATTAGCCCATAACCCCTGAAGTCCAGCAGATGGCTACCTTGCCCAGCAAGTCTGTCCCTCCCTCTGCATCAATTTGCAGCTGAAATTCCTGGAGGCAGGTGGTGCAGGCAAGGTAGTCTCCTTGGGTGCTGCCCCAGTGGGGAGGCCTGCTAAAAGCAGACCTGCACCCTGTCCTTGCAGATTGTCATCCCCTTCTTCAGCCTGCTCATTAAAGACATCTACTTCCTGAATGAGGGCTGTGCCAACCGCCTCCCCAATGGACATGTCAACTTTGAGGTAAGATCCAGGGGCTTTGAGGGATGGGGGGGGCTGGGGAGGGAGTTGCAATGAAGCCCCCAGAGAAGCTGCTGTGACTCAATGGTTGGACTGATGGGCAACTCTGAGGCCAAGTGGAGCCAACATCAGATGATCTAGATAGTCCCTCCTCCATTATACAGAGGAGAGTGATGCCCCTGCAGACCTTGTGCTCAGCACAGAGGACATAGAATCATTTTCACCCCCTGAGGAGCACTAGATTGATAAGAAGACAGCCCTGCAGACTGCAGTGACAACTGGAGGGGTGCTGTGACAGAGTCACAATGCTGGGGGTCAAAAGACCTTCCAAAGGAGGGTTCCTGAGCAGCAGATGGAAGTGGTCAGACACTGGACAGAAGGGATAAAAGATTTATTCTCCTTCTGCAGACTGAAGTGTCTCCTTAAGTGTCAACTTAAGTGTCTGTTTCTCCGGGAAGCCCCCTTGACCTCCCAAGTGGAGGGAGATAGTGTACAGAGAGCTGGAATGCCCTTCACCACAGTACCCTAGCTCCTCAAAAGCTAGACCAGGCTATACCCCGTGCCAGTTCCATCCAGCT
>PVHY01000850.1:158024-190461 GCA_004024945.1 Uropsilus gracilis
AGGAAGGAAGGAAGGAAGGAAGGAAGGAAGGAAGGAAGGAAGGAAGGAAGGAAGGAAGGAAGGAAGGAAGGAAGGAAGGAAGGAAGGAAGGAAGGAAGGAAGGAAGGAAGGAAGGAAGGAAGGAAGGAAGGAAGGAAGGAAGGAACTCATCTCTTAAGAAAGTGCTGGTCCCACCCACCGTCCAACTTCAAGGTGCAGTTGACCCCCTCGCTCTGTCTGAGCTCCAGTCTCTGTGAAACAGGGCTTGACTGCAGTCTCACAGGCTACGAGGACCAGACAGGCTTCCATGCTCACCAGGGCCTCTTTGCATGAACCTTGCTCACAGAGCCCTTTGACCTGGAGTTGTCTCTGCTTGAATGGACACCCCAGTAGACCTTCATATCCCTACTGAGGGGAAATGGAAATTTAGTCCAGCAGATGGTTGGGAGCTGCACCATAGGGGTGTCCAAGTTGGACATTAATGAGGCTGGACTTGTAGGGACCCCAGGGACATAGAGCTCACTCTCCAGGTAACCAAGACACAGTTGATGTAGGACCTCCTTCTCCTTCCCCTTCTTTTTGAGCTGGTACCTAGAACCAAGACCAAGGAGTGAGGCACAATACAACAAGGTGCTGTGTGGCCGATTCAGGACACAGGCAACAACCTCCCAAATGAATCAAAAGACGCTGCAGAGTGGAATGCCCACTCCATTGACACTTTGTGCTGAAATTTATTCAAAATGAACATCTTTCAGGTGACATAGTTTTAAGTAAATGTATTTAAATTTTACTTAAAATTCCATTTAAGTAGATTTATTTAAACATGGTTACTTAAATGTTTTTGTAACATTTAAATAAATTGACAAACACATGTCACTTAGTATAAATAGGGATAGCTTCAAAAATGAATAGCATGAAACTAAAGAACAGTAGTCCCGCCCCCCTTATCCAAGAGGATTACCTTCCAGATGCCCAGCAGATCCCTGAAGCAGGAGTGGTGCTGAGCTCTACATAGACAATGTTTTTCCTGAACATACATACCTATGATAAAGTTTAACTTAACAATCAGGTGCAGCAAGATATCAACAATAATAAAATAGCATAATTATCGCAACATATGTATATTGTACCTATACACACCTTACATAAAAGTGACATGAACATGGTCTTTAGCTATCTTATTATAGGTAATATTTTCAGACTGTGGTTGACTGCACGTAACGGAAACTACAGAAGATGAAACCATGGCTGAAGGGGGCATACAGCCTTCGGCTAAACACACCACCTGAGAGCCTCCGGCCTGAGACTGCTGTCTCCCCACCACACACAGGGGGCTGACAAACCTTAAGTGCTGAGCACAGCAAATTCCTTAGAGGGAATAAAGTTTATTGCCCCATGTTTCACCCTCCCTGCCCAGGAGGTAAGCTTCACTGGGGGTGCTAAGGAAGCCTTGCCAGGGTCAGCCACACATTCTTATGGTGACCCCCCAAGCACAGGTGGAGGTGAGGGAGAGCATCCATTTTTTTGTCTCTATGATCCTGGCAGAAATTTCTGGAACTGGCCAAGCAAGTTGGAGAATTCATCACATGGAAACAAGTAGAATGTCCCTTCAAGCAAGATCCTAGCATCACCCACTACTTGCACACTGCCCCCATCTTCAGTGAGGATGGTAAGGTGACCCCATGATCTCTCTGATGCCTTCCCACGGGACTGTTGGGTGGTGTCTCAGTCATATCACCTGGCAAGGTCCCTGCTCTGAGCAAGACACGCCAACAGGGCCCATGGAGCTGTGAGTTTGGACTTCAAGGGCCCTCAGGGTCTATTTTCCTCCAGATACAATTTTCACCAGGAAAGGTGGTGATACGAACCTCCCTCTCAGGGTTGTTACAGGGATGGGAGAGTACTGAACTGACTTAAGGCCCTTCCACAGATGATGGGTGTGGGATTGGGTGTGTACACTTAATGAGAGGGTGAGTACACATGAGCATGTGTGTATGAGCATATGTCTCTGCAAGTATGTGCATATATGTGAGCATCTGTGTTTATACACATGTATAATACACATGGGCGAGAGACAAGGTATCTTTTTTCTAAGGTGCTGTTAATGTTTTTGTCACCTACAGTAAAATCAGGTGATTTATTCAAAGGAAAGAAAATTACCAATTATTATATAATAACAAAAGAATCAAGCTCTCGAGAAGACATAGCAAACTTCAACACATATAGAACAAATAACAGAGTTGCAAAATTTATGAAGCAAAAACTGATAGATCTGAAACAGATCCACAATCTGGAGACTTCAACACCCTTCTCTCCACAATTGATAGAACAAAAGTTAGAAAACCATTAGACATAGTACTTATCAATACTATCAAAAATTAAGATATAGTTCACATTTAAAGAACATGCCACAAACTACAGAATAAAACATATTTTTTCCAGTTCCCTAAAGATGGCACACCAAGATAACCCATGTCTTGAGGTACATAAAACAAACTGCAACAAGTTGCAAGTAACTGAATTCATACACAGTGGGTTTTTCAGTCAAAATACAATCAAGACAACAGGAAAAATCTATACACACTTGTAATCTAAATAGCACACTTCTGAATAATCCAGGGAAGTATCAAAGAAAATCAAAAAACAATTGAACTAAATGCAAATAAGTCAAAATGTTTGGAAAGCAGCTAAAATAAAACATCAAAAAAATTAAAAAAGGAAAAATCTCAAATTACTTATCTAAGTTCCCACCTCCAGAACTTAGAAAAAGAGGAGTGAGGTAAACTCAAAGCCAGGAGATGGAAGGAAATAAGAGCACTTGAGAACAGAAACTAACAAAATGAAATACAGACCAACAATAAAGAAATAAGTAAACAGCCAGGCATGGTAGCTTGTGGCTGTAAGCGTCAGCCTATGAAGCAGCCGAGGCCAGGGATCACGGTTCAAGTCCTGCCTGGGGCGTATAGAGAGACCTAGTTCCAAAAAAATAGCTGGGCATGGTGGTGCGCGCCTGTAATCCCAGTTACCTGGGAAGCTGAGGCTGGGGATTGCTTGAGTCTGTGGTACCGCAGGCAATGAGAGCCTGCAGTTCCATGGGCAAAAATAGCGAGTAGTCTCAAAAAAAAAAAAAAAAAAAAAAAAAAAAAAAAAAAAAAAAAAAAAAAAAAAAAAAAAAAAAAAAAAAAAAAAAAAAAAAAAAAAAAAAAAAAAAAAAAAAAAAAAAAAAAAAAAAAAAAAAAAAAAAAAAAAAAAAAAAAAAAAAAAAAAAAAAAAAAAAAAAAGAAAGAAAATTAAGTAAACATAGAGTTGTTTCTTCAAAAAGCACAATAAAATTCCCATCTTCTCAAAGAGTTGCTTCCTCAGAGAAAGAAGACAGAAATTATTAGTATCAGTAATGAAATAGGGGACATCACTACAGACTCTACCAACATCAAAAGACTAATAAGATGAGATGGACAAATTCTTAGAAAGACACAACTACCCAAAATTGAGCAAAGAAAATATAGAGAACTTAAGCAATCCAATTACAAGCAGCGAAATAGAAGCAGTCATCAAAACACGACCTAAAAACAAGAGCCCAGGACCAGATGGCTTTAGTAATGAATTCTACCAGACATTCAAAGATGAAATAACACCTGCACTACTAAAGCTTTTCCAAAAAATTGAGAAAGAAGGAAAACTGCCAAACACATTCTATGAAACAAACATCAAATTCATAACAAAATCAAATAAGGACAGCACCAAGAAAGAAAACTATACACCAATTTCCCTAATGAACTCAGATGCAAAAATTTTAAACAAAATCCTGGCAAATAGAATCCAACAATGCATAAAAAGCATTATTCACCATGATCAAGTGGGATTTATCCCAGGGGCACAAGGATTCAACATCTGGAAATCAATTAACATAATACACCACATCAACAAGGAGGAAAAACAAAAACCACATGATCATATCAATAGATGCAGAAAAAGCATTCAACAAAGTCCAGCATCCATTCATGATAAAAGTCCTTGAAAAAATGGAGATTAAGGGATCATATCTCAACATAATAAAAGCAATCTATGACAAGTTTACAGCAAACATCATCCTAAATGGAGAAAAACTAAAATTATTCCAATTAAGATCTGGAACAAGGCAAGAATGCCCACTCTCCCCACTACTTTTTAACATTGTACTCGAAGTCTTAGGGCAATAAGGCAAGAGAAAGAAATAAAAGGCATGTAAATAGGAAAAGAGGAACTGAAGCTATCATTATATGCAGCTAACATTATTCTCAATATAAAGAACCCAAAAAAAATCCACAGAAAAACTACTTGAAATAATAAACCAATTCAGTAAAGTAGCCGGTTACAAAATCAACACAGAGAAGTCAGTAGCTTTCCTATACACAAAAAAAAAAAAAACACCAAGAAGAAGAAAAAGAAATAAATAAGGCCATCCCATTTACCATTGCACCAAAAACAATTAAATACCTGGGAATAAAACTAACAGAGCATGTGAAAGATCTATACAAAGAAAACTTTTAAAAGCTGCTAAAAGAGATAGAAGAAGACATAAGGAAATGGAAAGACATTCCCTGCTCATGGATTAGAAGAATTAACATCATCAAAATGGCCATCCTGCCAAAAGCAATCTACAGATTCAATGCAATTCCTATAAAAATTACAATGACATTCTTGAAAGAGATAGAAAAACAATTACAGAAGTTCATATGGAATAACAAAAGACCTTGAATATCAAAAATCCTCCTGGCCAAAAAAAGAGAGAATGGAGGCCCAACTATCCCAGACCTCAAGTTATACTACAAAGCCATAATAATTAAAACAGCATGGTACTGGTACAACAACAGACAATCAGAACAATGGTACAGAATTTAGTGCTCGGAAATAAAAATACACATATAGTCAACTAATCTTTGACTAAGGGGGGGAAAACTTACATTGGAACAAAGATAGCCTCTTCAATAAATTATGTCGGGAAAATTGGACTAAGACCTGCAAAAAAATGAACCAAGACAACATCCTCACACCTTGTACAAAAACCAACTCAAAATGGATAAAAGATTTAAATGTCAGACCTGAAACCATAGAAAATAACTTGGGCAAAACCCTCCAGGAAGTACAATTCAGAAACCCATTTCTGGAAAAATCTACTGATGGCAAAAAAATGAAGGAAAACATAAACAGATGGGACTACATCAAGCTAAAAGGCTTCTGTACAGCAAAAGAGATGATAGAAAAAACTAAAAGAAGAGAAACTAAAAAACTAAAAGAAGAGAAAGGGACACTCTTATACTGCTGGTGAGAATGTAAACTGGTCTAACCTCTATGGAAAGCTGTATGGAGAGCCCTCAAATTAATGAAAATGGAACTACCATTTGACCCAGCAATTTCTCTCCTGGGGATTTACCCAAAGGTGACTTCAATGTGGGTACAAAGGGACATCTATACTCGGATGTTTATTGCAGCACTGTTTATAATTGCAAGGACATGGAAGCAACCGAAATGTCCCAAAACAGATGACAGGATGAAAAAGATGTGGTATATATACACAATGGAATATCACTCATCAATTAAAAATGACAAATTAGACAATTTTATGATAATATGGATGGACTTAGAAGAATTCATATTAGCAGAAACAAGTCAAAAAGAAAAAAACAGAACCCTAATGGTTTCACTACTATATGAGATATGGGAAAGATAAACAAAAATCCATGAAGAAAAGTCAAAACAAGCCAACAACCAAATTGAAGTACACAACCTGGGTTGGGGGGAAGATGGGACAGGGTGGGAACAGTCAGGGAGGGGGGGTGAACCCCAGAGATCACAGAGATGTGAAATTTATATATAAACAAATTATTTTTTTTTAAAAAAGACTAATAAAAGGTTTCTATGAACTATGCACATAAATTTGGTAATTTTTTTTAATGTCAAGTAGTTTTTATTTCTTAAAAAGAAAAAACAGGTTTCATTATATCCTCATGAATAGTTGAGAATATCTAATTAATACTATAATGGTTACTTTTCAGCTAATATATTAAAGTTCCTCTTTCTTTTGAAATTTTAAATGACTTTTAGTTGAACCTTAGGAAATGTTAAGCATACTGTATAATAACTTCTCTATTATACAATTTTAAGTCACATTTCTGATATATCCCTGACTCAATTGAAAATTGAAGTCCTTTTTTTAGAGTTCGAACAAACTCAAGCAGTGGTCTATGGATAAACAGATTTGAAAACTATCTATCATCACCTACTAAATGATATGAGAGATTCCAGTTCAGGTGGGTGTATAAAACATGAACTAGATTTAATAAAGTGCAGTATTAAAAAAATAACACATCAAAAATAAAATTTGGTTTTGGACAACTGTTTCATTTCTGAAGACCTGTGATTAAAAAGAATGAAAACACATATATCATTATACTATAATTATTCTATTTTGTTCTTTTCATTCTAAGAATGTAGTTTTCTTCAGAGAACAGTTAACTGTTCAAATGTATACCTCAGACATTACTCACAGTAGTTGACCACGAGGTTTCATAGGCTACTATGTAAGTTGATAATTCTAAATTCTTTTACTGAATATGAACATTTTCCCCAATACCACTCTTTAGCTACACCTCATTTGTCTTCCTCCTTAACAACTGTATTGGCTTACTGTAAATAGTTTAAACACCCGCAATAAACTCAAAGTTTGCTAAACATAGAGGTACTCTGGTTAATGCTCAAAATGGTGTGGCCAGAGGAAGAGCAAATATTACATTAAATATGAAAAATATTCTTACTAACACAAACTGAAACCTTTTTTCAATAAAAAAAATCTAGTCCAAAAAGTTTCATTCTATAAAGATTTATCATTTCCAAATCACAGTGAAAAAAACAAGCTATTTACCAACTTTGTTTTCTACTATGTGTTCTGAAATAACCTCATTAAAAGCTGGTATCTGACACAAAAGAACATTTGCAGAATGCAATATTGTAGTGATAGTACTGAGGTTGTTACAGATATATTAAACTCTTGAGTAGTAAATGGCTACATCCTAATTATATAGAACATTGGTCCAATAACAAAAATAGAAAACAGCAGCTCAAAATTTATTTCACTCAATGTTCCGAGATAAAAGAGTAAACGATTCTTTTCATTATTTCCTGTAGTCCATTTTACATTTTGAAATCTGACTACAATTAAATTCTGGCATTTTCCCAAGAGTATGAAGAGAATGCTGAAGGCCATCACTACTTAAGGACTCTTCCGTTCACCAATTCTGGCACACTTTCAAAATATACCCAACAATCCAGTTTTATTTCTGTCCAAGAGGCTGTGTGCCAAAGATCAGATATAAGCACAGGTACATATATGCAATAAGATTACAGTCAGAAGGCTCTGAAAATTGAAAATGACAGACATAGTGAGGCATAGCCCCAGGCCACATCACCCTCCCAGACCCAAGGCAGAACTAAATTTGGTAATTTAAGATAAAATGAACCAATTCTGCAAAAACCTGAACTACCAGATCTCAACTTGAAATACATTTTTTGAGTACTAAGGAAATTGAATTTTCAGTTTTAAAACACTGAAAATGAAATCTTCATCTGCAGGTAACATGAGTGAATACTACCAAACATTTAGAGACACACATCCTGCACAATCTCTGTCAAGAAACTGAAGCAGAGGGCACTTTGTTTTATGATACCACTTTGTATAAGATACCAAGAGCAGACAAAGACAGTATAAAAAAGAAAATGTATGCCAATTTACCCCATAAATACAATTTTAAAAACCCTCAACAAAACTGTCAAAAATAAAATTCAGTACTATAAAAAAGTAATTGTGCATCATGACCAAATGGGTTTATTCCAGAGATGAAAGACTGTTCAATATTTAAATGTTAACCAGTGTAGTCTACTGTACTAGTAGGATAAAAGAGAAAAATCACTTAATATGTCAATTGATGTTTTAAAAAGCATTTTCAACACCATACATGATAAAACTCTCATAAAAAATAGAAACAAAAGAGAATTTATCAAGCTGGTGAATTATGTCCACAAAAGCCTTCATTTAATATATTTAATTGTGAAAAGCTTAATGCTTTCCCACTTAGGTTGGTAACAGGCAACAATATATACTTTTGCAAGAATTAGTTTGGTCAAATATGACAAGAAAAGGAAATAAAAGACATACTGATGAGAAAGGAAGAGTTGAGGAAATACAAATGACCAACAGACACATGAAAAATTGCTCAATATCACTAGCAATAAGGGAAATGCAAATCAAAACCACAGTGAGATACCACCTTACACCAGTAAGAATGGCCCACATCCAAAGAACAGGCAACAAGTGCTGGTGAGGATGTGGAGAAAAAGGAATTTACACTGCTGGTGGGAATGTAAACTGGTCCAACCTCTATGGAAAGCTGTGTGGAAGACCCTCAAATTAATGAAAATGGATCTACCAGTTGACCCAGCAATTGCTCTCTTGGGAATCTACCCAAAAGAGACCTCAATGTGGGTACAAAGGGACACCTGTGCTCGGATGTTTACCGCAGCACTATTTATAATTGCAAGGTCATGGAAGCAACCCAAGTGCCCCAAAACAAATGACTGGTTGAAAAAAAAATGTGGTATTTATACACGATGGAATACTATTCATCAATTAAGAATGACAAGTTCGACGACTTTTTGACAGCATGGATGTACTTAGAAGGAATCATACTAGCAGAAGCAAGTCAAAAAGAGAAAGACAGAAGTCAAATGGTTTCACTAATATATGGGACATAATGAAAAAAAAGTAAATAAAAGCTATGAGGAAAAGACAAAACAGGCTGAGCACCAAACTGAAGCACACAACAATGGACAGGAGGGAAAGAGGGGGATGGGAGGGGAGGGGGGGGTAAAATCCCTGGGATTGCAAATATGTGAAATTTATATATAAATAAATTTAAAAAGAAAAGAAAGGAAGAGCTAACACTGTCTCTAGTTACAGAAAAAAGTCCCAAGGAATCTACAGAAACTCCCAAAATTACTGAGAGTCCACAAAACCCCAGTCGGCGCCGCCCAGCGGACATCTCTGTGATCGAGAAATGAGAACACACAGTTCAAAACTTACATCAGCTCAACTTATACTTTTTGAACTCTACGACGGTGTGCAAGCAATAAGCACTTAGTAGAAACTGTACTTTGAATTTTAAAGTTTGATCTTTCCCGGGATAGGGACGCGCTCTCTCAGACATTGGGCGGGACCACGCTGACAATTTGGCCTGGTGCAGTCCAGTGAACAGCAGCTAAAGCGCCCACTGTTTCTCATTTTCAGTCCAGTGTTCAGTCGGTTACACGAGACTCAGCACTGTAGTATAAAATAGGCGTTGTGTAAGATGTCCTTGCCCAAATCTAAGCTACTGTGTTCTGGGCGGGTTTAAGGCAGGTTATGTGTTAGGTGTGTTGAATGCATTTTCCACTTACGTGTTTTCCATTTCACCATGCGTTTATCACAACATAACCCCGTTGCTCATCAAGGAAGATCTGTGCTCATGTTCACAACGAAAGTGCACATCAATATGGCAGCTTTATGTGTCATAGCAGGCACAGAGACAACCAGATGTTCTTCAGTGGGTGAGTGTTAGTCAAACTAGTATATCCATGCCATGGAATACTATTCTGCAACAAAAAAGAAAAAAGAATAAAATATTGATAACATACAACAGCAGGGTGAGTTTCCAGAAAATTACACTGAATGGAAAAAGCCAGTCGCCAGGGGCTACATGCTGTATGATTCCATTTATATCACATTCTGGAAATAACAAAATATAGATATGGAAAACAGATTAGTAAATGTCAGGGGTTACAGACCGTGGGAATGGGAAGGAAGTAGGCTGGTTGGGAAAAGGCAGCCTGGAGGCTGGGCTAGTGAAGGAATATTCTCCACCTTGACTCTATCTGTCAATATACTGGGAGTGATCTTGTCTACAGTTTTGCAAGTGGTTTCCATTGGAGGTAATGGGCACACAGATCTCTGTTATTTCTTAGAACAGCCTGTGAACCGACAATGATCTCCAAAGACAATTTAAAAACAAAGCAGCTTTGCGCAGTGGCAGTATCGTAGCCAATGAGGTTTAAAAACAAAAAGCAGGTCAGACTGTGGGCATAGAATTGATTGGACCATAATGGACCATAATTGTGTCATTTCTATTCATTTTCTAACTAGGTCTTTATTTGGCTTCTTATGAAAGTGAGAGTCCCGAGAACCAAACAGAAAAAGAGAGGTGGAAATCTCTAAGGTGAGTCTGTGTGCTGTAATAGGGTGGGGCTGAGTGGAGAAGAGACTTGGGGTACCTGGAGCCAGAACCAAGTGCTGGGGTCAACCTGGAAGTGCCACCAGCTTGTGGGGAGGGGGCTCAGTGAAGCCAGAATCGTCTTGATGGGGATGGAATTCAGGGGCAGAGGTAGGGAGAGGAAGATGGGACCATAGTCTGCCTACAGCTGGTGGCTACTACTGTGGGCAACCAAGATGTGCTTCCCGGAACATCCTGCTTCGCAATCTTAAGCCCAAAAGTGAGATTCACTCAATCTCTTGATCAGAGGTCAAGTCCACACAGTTGAGTGGAGGTCAGACAGTCCTCAGCTTCTGGCTGGGGGCTGGACCAAGAGGCGGGAGGTAGCCTTCTGAGGTGCTGAGCTGGAGAAAGGGCTCTTGTTACCTTCTGCTTGTCTGAATCTGTAGGTCCTCTATTTTGGGGAAGACATGAGCAACTCTGAGCCCGAGGTGGAGGAGGTGGAAGAGAGGAAGTCTGCAGAGTCTTCTGTAGCCTTGCCTCAGCTGGCCCGGTGGCAGGGAAGACGTTGGCGCTTCGCTGCTTTGCAAATCTGGTGCCCGCAAGTGACCATGCGGCACAGGAAACCTCTCCCACCTTGTGTGGAAGCTCAGCCCTGCAGGGCCAAGGGCCTCCAGATATGTGGTGACCATGCCTCGGGGGCCCTGCTTTCGACATGATAGGGACCATATTGCTGGTCAGTCTGTCTGTCCTTAGGGGAGACACAGCACCCCCTGCAGTCTCACTGCGCTTGGGAGGCAAACTCTCAGTCTGTGGTCAGGTGGCCTGAGAGCCTCTGCCACTCCAGCAGACATCACAATGCCATGAGAAGGGCCTGTGAGCTCCCAGGGGCTCTACCACTCTACTGATGGACCCCCACACCACCCTGAGAGATGGGCTATTTCTGCAACCCCATGCACCTCCTTTCTGGATCATGCTGGTATCAGGGGATAACTTTCTGGAGACAACTGTGAAGCAAGTCAGCAGGATCATCTGAGTCATGGAGTTGGCAATGTGGATAGTCCGTTCTAAGCTTTAGAGTTAACATAAAGGTACATCATACAGCCTGATACCAAGTCCATGTTGTGTCTCTTCTGTGGACCTGAGAAGAGCTTGTGCCAGGAACCAGCCTGTGTGCCATGCTTGTGAAGGTTGTGGCTCAGAAGGGGACTGGTGAGCATTTCTGCTCCGCAGGTCCCAGTGATGACAGAGCCTGCTGAACCGATGCCTGCTTTCCTATGAGCAGCTGAATCATCTCTTGTTGGCCCTAGGGTGGAAGTGATGAAACCAGAGAAGCTTCTCATCCCACCAGGAACTTCTCCCACCCCCAGCCTCTCACTCTGAGTCAAGTTTCTTTTTCCTTTTTCTGCTTCTTCCCTCCCCCAAGTCAGGCTGCTGGGCCAGGAAGCTGATGGGTCATTGATTCACTGTATTCACACTTGGCAAGTGAAGAGTTCACCTAGCTAAGATGTCAGGGAAGGCAAAGTGTACCCCATTTCCTGATCAGGGTCTGCTGGGCAGAAGGATCTGTGTTGTGGTACACTCACCTTCAGAGGCTGGGCCCTGCTTTGTATCAGATTCAGCTATCCTGGAGGCATGCCTTCCCTCCCCCCGCCCTATCCAGGGGACAGGCAGAGAGGGTAGCCAGCACCCAAGATGTCTCCCCCATCTCATGGAGTTGTACCTGGTGAATCCAAGACCTCACCAAGGCCCAGAAGAGCCTGGAAGCCAGCCGCTGGTGGAGGCATGGAAACCTGCATGTAAGGGTGACTGGGCCCCAACAAGCCCATCACCTTTCCAACTGAGATCTGAGAGGATGAGTACAGGGCGTGGATGGCAGAGGGGGCTGGGCTTCAGCTGAGTCCAGCTTCTCACATCAGCTCAGGTAAAGCCCTTGAGCCAAATCCAAGGAGTCTTGGTTGACCCAGAAGCTACAGAGAAGCCGCTCCATATGACTTTATCCTTATCTAGCCCATCCCTAGCTTAGTCCCTGGCATCCCCATAAGCAGTGTTAGATGGAACCCTGCAGATATAGCAGGATCTGTCTCTGCCCCCTGATCATCCCAAGGCCTGCCAATCAGAAACAGAGGCGCGGAAGGAGTTAGTGGCCCTTGAGACTCATGGAGGCAGGTCCAAGGCTGAAGCCTCTGGACCTCTGTGAAGACTGACCAACACCTACAAGAGCAGTTGCCCCCTAACCCAGCTGCAGGTACTAGACATTCAGGACCTGGTCTTGCTGGTCAGCTGGTTCCATCTCTTATTCCTGTGCAACATAGGCAGGGGCCTATGGGGAAACCCTAGACTACTGATCTAGGGAGGGAGCAGGAGAAGCCAAAGGGCATGGGAGCAGCTGCTGCCCTGCCTTCTGCTGTCCCTCACCTAAGCCCAGGATTCCAACTCTCTCCAGCAGCAGCCCCAAAGCCTCCCCCAGAAGGCTCCCTGTACCCCAGCCAGGCTCCATCCTCAATATTTCCTGTTTTGGGGAGATTTCAGCAGCCTTCTCCCAGGATATGGGAAGAATGAGGAAAAGATTTAGAGAAGGCCGTAGAGAACTTACAGCTGCAACTCAAGTGATTGGTGTAAGCCTGCAGGTGCTCATGGACAATGCCCCAGGCCGATTGCAATACCAAGGAAATCTTGATTCCCACTTCTTGTTTCTGTGTGTCATGCAGTTCCACTGCCTGTTATGCTGTTCCCTACCTTGTTGACTTGGTTAGAGTTGCAGCATCATGTGTAAGCCCCTCTTCTGAGAAGAGATTCCTGCCAGGTAGCCCCCTTCTTCACATCATCTTCCTCCAACCTGCTAGCCCTTTTGTAGCAGCACAAAATGGATGTCAGGGGACCATAGTGAAGTAAAACTCTATCCCATGGGCAGAATGGCCAGAGCAGTAAAGATGGAGACAAATCGCAGGCAGCCCCACAGTGGGTGTAAGGTTGAGAGAGCTCAGGCTAAGTGCATTTGGGATTCAGATTCATGCAGGGCTTCCTCCAAGCTGCTCTTCCTGTCTGAGAAGTCACTGGATTGCAGGCCCTGGTACTGCCAGGAGATCCTTCAGTTGAGCTGCCCACATCAGGATCTTAGTGCCCCTTCTCCAGCTGAAGCCTCAGAGCCCCAAAGGATGACACCCTGATCCTGATCACATGGGCTATTCCTTAGCCCCATGCAGGGTTCATGGTCTTTCCCTGATAAAGCCTCCACTTTGTCTTGCTGTCCTGATCAGATGGTCACATAGCATGGTGGGGCCTACCAGTGAGGCAGGTGTCACAAAAATATGTGGTACCCAGGACATATACCTGGGAGGCCCAGCCTGGCACTGGTGACACAGACTCCCAATATACAGGGTTTGATGCTGTCTGCCTCGATCATGTGGCAGCTGCTTGGACCTCAGGTCCCAGAGCAGTCAACAGGCCCCAATGTGCCTGGGAGACCAAAGAAGTGGCATGACTATGGTTCACTTTCTAGCTCTTCTCTGACCCCTCCTGGGAAGAAGTAGCATAGGGTGAGATCAAGGGACTGGGGGACGGACAGGAAGACTCCTTACTGACTGGAGTTTACTTCAGAGGCTCTGGGCTCCGTTGGGTCACAAACTGATTTATTTTCATATGGGTGATCTAAACCTCTGTTCCCATGTGTCTATATCACTGGACACTTCCCCCCACTACCACCACCCACCATCCTCCACAGTTCCTTGAAAGAGGGTTTCTCCACAGTACCAGCAACTTTTCCTGGGAACCCCGATACACTCTGCCCTCTGAGGAAGCCTCTCTACCCACCAGGCAGCCTCCACAGCAGGAACCTAGATAACCCCACCATGTTCTCAAAAGCATGACCCAGGGAACACCAATGCTTAGAGCCACCTGTATGTCCTTTGCCCTTCAGATCTCTCAGCTAGACATCAAGCCCCAGGCCTGCATCCTTCCATGCCACAGGCTCATATAAGGTTCTTGAGGGAAAGGCACCCCATTCATAACACCATCAAGAAAGGTCCTCCCCAATGTCCAACTCTTGACAGCTCTATGCCCCATCAAAGAGCCCATGGTGCAAGGATCTCAGTCAGAACCCACTGTCCAGAGAGCTCCATTTCACTCCAAAACCAAATGCTTTCACCATGAGTGCCAAGTGCCAGACCTGGCACTATTTACACAGCCTAACAAATACCTTGAGATTGGCACTGTCGTAATCTCCCTTGGCACCTGACAAAACTGAGACTCAGAAAAGCAAGACTGCAGTCTGAGGAGACTTAGATCATATGTTCTTGCAGAGCCAAGGGGACTCCTGGTCTTCCTGCAAATACAGACACAGTGACATGTGTCTTTCCTCTGTTGCTGGCCCCTCCTCTCAGTTGGGTCCCCAAGCCCCCTGGTGTCCCCTAGCATTGGAGTGTCTGCAGTATCTCATTCACGCTCAAGGGAAACTGCCCAATGGCCCCAGTGTACCTGCTGCACATGTCCCTCTGTGGACCCAAGTGGGCATGCCACACCTAGCAAAGGAAAACTGAAGGCCTCACGCCCCGCTTCCCTGCATCTTCAGTCAAATCATGCCCCAGAGCTCCTGGGCCAGGAAACATCAATGGCATGAGCCTGAAAAATACACAAGGTGACGTTTGGCCAAAGTTTAACTGGAATGCCCAACATTGTCTTCCTTCAGCATTACACCATGGGACTCCAGGCAGGACCACAGAAGTGAGAAGACTGACTAGAAACAAGCAGGTGTGAGGCATAACCTATCATCCCTACCAACAGACCTTCACCAGGTCCAGGTCAGCTGAGAGAACAGTTCAGTAAAGTGGAAGGCAGAAATCTAGTATGTCAGGGATGGAGGAAAAATGAAGAGGGGTGGGAGGAAAAATGAAGAGGGGTGGGGTGGGAGGGGAACCAGCAGAGGCCAGAAGGTGAAACCAAGGGCAAACCAAGGGCTTAAAGCTTACCTTGCAGTCTTTAGGGGGTCACTAATGAGTTTGAGTAAATGTGATAGTTTTTATATCAACTTGACTAGGCCACTTAAACATTATTCTGATGTGTTTCTGGGTGTGATTAACATTTGACTCAGTGGACTTAGCAAATTGTCCTCCCCAACTTATATAATCAGTTGAAGGTCCAACTAAAATAAAAAGTGGACTAAGGAACAATTTGTTGTCTGTCTGACGATTTTCAAACCAGGATATTGTTCTTTTCCTGTATTGGGCCTTTGAATTTACATCATTGGTTCTTCTAGGTTTCCACTTTGCTCATAGGAGATCTTGGACCTTCTCAGCTTCCAGAGTTATGTGAGCCAATTCCTAATAACAAAATTTCTACCACGTGTCCATCTTTTTATTACCTATCTTCTATCATCTCTCTCTCTCTCTACTCTTGGTTCCTTTAAACCCAGAGTAAAATAGGGGATAACAAGGTCAGCTTTAGAAAGAATTCTTGGATACTTTTAAACCAAATAATTGTACATTTGTAATTTATTCTAAGGAATAAAATTGAGATTAGCATATTATTTTCACAATGGAGAATTAACTATACTCACATTATTTCTGTTCATGTAATAGCAGGTGATTTTCACTCCCCAGCTCAGCTACTGTCTGGAACCCTCCTATTTGCCGGGAAGCCACTCCTGAAGCCCACATGGAGACAGGCACATTCTTCTGGCATCAGTGTGTGCCATGGGTTGACTGATAATGACATGATCTGTGCAGCTTTCTTGAAGAAAGCTTTTCTATCAATTTATTTATCCCAATGGCTTGGATGAACAGTTACACACTACTTGTTCTAATAATGATCTATCTTATTGCATTGAAACATATATTAAAGGTAACTATAAGTCAGAGCTTGCTTTAAATTAGGTCTCAATACTAACACACATAACCTTTCTGTCTAGGTCTGTCTTTATACAGTCATGAACTGCAAAGCAAGGTTTCAGTCAACAACAAACCACATAGATAACAGTGATCCCCAAATTCTTGCCTAGTGACATCACAGCCCTCTGGATTCCATAGTATTCTAACCAACAGCAATCTCAGATATGTTTACTCTCTCTCAGAAGCATCCTTTTCCCTGTGCTGGATTTAATCTCACATTGCTTTGTTCTGAGTGGCTCCTGGGTGTACAACATCTTAGAAGTGTGTGGGCTAAATCACCCAAGTGTGTGAGTACATTCTGTGATATTCACAAACAATGCAACTGCCTAAGGATGCATTTCTCAGAATGAATCCCAGTCATTACATGGCACAAGGCAGTGGTGGATGGTGGGTGGTAGGTGGATCCCCCAAACCCCCCCCTCCCCAGGGCACTAAGCAAGGAGACCTGCTAGGGTGCTGATGACAAGATGCAGGTAAGAAGGAAGGTAAGCTGAGCCAGAGTGGAGAGTGAGAGGCAGCCAGACTTAGGTTATATTTTCAATATATATTAAAGTCACTAGGATTAACAGATGTGAGATTCAGGGAGAGGTCAAGGTTGACTCCAGGATGTTTGGGCTTTAGCAGTTGGAGGAAAGCAGTTGCCACTCACTATGGTATTGGAAGACTAAAAGAGGACCAGCGTGAAGCAGGGAAGTCAGGACTCTAATTGGGGCAGATGCAGATTGAAATATCCACTACATAGTCCAGTGAGTATGGAGCAGATTCTATCAAAGAGGATGATTGAAATAACACAATTCTGGAGTTCACAGTGCAATCAATTCTGGATACACAAACCTGTGAGGCTTCTATCCACAGGCTACTTACATAGATGGATCTGGATGAAGTACCAGTGGAACAGGGTACAAAGAAAAGTTACCCTGGGACATATGAGAAAATAAGGTAGATCATCAGAGGGCATTGAGAGTTTCTAGAAGTTAGGGGGAAACCAAGGAAGAGAAGCTAATAAAGAAAGATTCCAGAAAGAGGGGGAACATATCCTAATGACACCAAGTGCTGACAAGTGCTGTTGAGAAATTAAAAAGATAAGAACCAAGACTTAGTATTGGAGTGGGGCAGCCCAGATATAGACATTGACCTTAAAAGGAGGAGTTCCAGTTAAATTTTAGGGGTAAGATTCTGACTGAAGTCCAAGAGAAAATGAGAAAATTGAGTCCAAAAGAAAAATGGACAGAAGCTATAAAACAGTTCACAGAAGAAGAAATACAAATGACAAACCCATGAAAAGATGCTCATGGACAATAGAAATGTTCACCTTCACTCACAAGATCACATTGGTATACCTCTTAGATTGAAAGAAAAATCATCATAACTTGGTATACAGGCATAGCTGGAGAAAGAGATACCTACATTGTTTTTGGGGTGTAAATTGATATAGCTCTATAGAAGCAAGAATGGAGAAGTGCATCAACTCTCTATGCCAGGAGTGACTGAACAGGCCCTATACATTCTTAGTTTCGCAGAAGACTGCAATATATATTTCCAAAATGATTGTACCACTTTGTGTTCCCACCAGCAGGGTTCAGAGCCCTTGCTCCTAAGTCCCTAAGTCCTGTCAACACTTGGTGTCATCAGGATATGTTCCCCTGCACAAAAAATAAGGAACTTAATCAAGGATGATGATGATGATGATGATGAGATGATGATGATGATGATGAGATGATGATGATGATGAGATGATGATGATGATGATGATGATGATGATGATGATATGATGATGAGCAATAAGAGGACCCAGGACCACTAAAAATAAGTCTGGGAAGACAACCAGCAAGTGAGCATTCAGAGAAAGTAGAGCAACCAGAAGGTCAGAGCTGCCTGGGAAAGACCAGCAGAATGGCAGGCAGTGTCCTCCCTACCACTCCAGAGAATTCTGGGGAGTGGAAAAAAGGAGGGAGGGTGAGACAAAAGTATCCTGGCCTTAACTATTAGCCCTTTAGCACTATAAATTATTTTCAATCAATACTTTGATTCTTAAAAGTTAGTTTTGAAAATAATTTCAAAGTCAGTTCATAAAAGTCATCTAAGTGGGCCGGGCACGGTGGCTCATGCTTGTAAGCTTCAGCCTATGAAGCGGCCGAGGCTAGGAATCGCGGTTCAAGTTCCACCTGGGGCCCGTGGTGAGACCTAGTTCCAAAAAAATAGCTGGGTGTGGTGGCGCGTGCCTGTAATCCCAGCTATCTGGGAAGCTGAGGCTGGGGATTGCTTGAGTCTGTGGTACCCCGGGCAGCAAGAGCCTGCAGTTCCACAGGCAAAAATAGCAAGACCTAGTCTCAAAAAAAAAAAAAAGTCATCTAAGTGTTGTACAGGAAGAAAATGAATAGTAATTCACTGTGGGGGGCAATGGGGACTCCTAAGTTTCAAAGACCCCACAGTCTTGCCAGGGGGGTCCATACCCAGAGTAATGAGTGGGAAAGTAGTAGGGAAGTACAGGGACAGCAAAGATGGATTTACCTTTCACAAACCATCTTCTCCCAAAATAATACGATCTCAAGACAAGAAAAACCCTGAAGACCATTGTTTGTAGGATTGTCTTCCAGCCTTTGACTTTAAGCCTGTGCTTATCTTTAGTAGTGAGGTGAGTTTCCTGTAAACAAAAGTTAGGACCTTCTTACCTTTTGTGATCCATTCAGCTACTTTTTAATTCAGCTACCTTTTAACTGGTAAAATTGGTACAGGGGCCCCACTGTGCCTCAATTTACCACCAGTGGGCAGCCCCCTGGACCAACACCAGGCCCCATGAGTGACCTCATCTTGTCCCAGAGCAAGCTAGCCCTGGGATTCCAACAGGAAAGAGACCTGCCACACGCCTGGCCAACATAGCAGGCTCTGAATGAGGGCCTGCACACCAGCCACTCAGGCCATTGTCCCAACCTATCTGCAGGACTGTCTTGCACTACATCTGGTCCTAGTGAAGTGTGCCAGGTGCAGGGAGCATCTGACCCCACTGAAACTGGCTCAAGCTCTGCAGATCTCCAGAGTTCACTGCCCAGAAGAGCCTGTTCTGACAGTGTAGATCAGGTATAGATGCAGCAGCCAGGATTTCACTTCTGAAATCACCATGATTGAAAATAGACCAATCATATTTAACTTCTCATTGGTGCTATTCAAAGTTTTTTGAGAAGACTGAAAATTAAGCAATCTGATTAGTGCTTGATCAGCACCAGTCAAACAGTGTTGTAAAGGAACAAGTCAAATTAGAAAGGGGGACGCTGAAGAGACTATAGCAAGAGCAGAAGCCAATTTAGGGGACTTATCATACAGCTTCAGAATAGATTCATTCATCAGATCCTTCACAGACAGATGTGTCAGGATTCTCAGACCTCCATAAGCCTTCAGACATCAAAGACCTCTGCAGACTTCAAGGCCTGCAGAGACCTGGCTCTGGTGTCAGACTTAGGGGGTCTTGCCCCCAGCCAGTGTTGGTCTAGAAGTTTCTCTGTGTATACAGGCATCTGTGAATGGCCTTTTTTAAAGATCAGCTCCTCTGCCTCAGTTTGCAGTTTTGATGTGGGGCCAATTATCCCACCTTTGGTCTTCCTCTCCTCTCCTGTAGTGTGGGGAGGGTGTGTTGCTCTACTTGAAGGCATCTCCAAAATGAGGTCCCAGGTCTTCCCAGCTGAGTGAGCACATAAGTGCACATGGTGACATTGTGTCTCTACAGTTGTTTCTCTTGTCTCGCATGCACTGGTTCTCTCGGTTGTCCATCTGCTGTGTCCATCTCAGGCTGTGGGCTGGATTTTTACATGATCCCTCACCCTCACCCGTTCTATGATGGGATTTGTGTTGCGCGTGTTCTTGATCCTCTGAAGCTTAGCTGGAGTAAGAACGAAATGGAAGGGCTTCCCCCACTCCCCCGTTCCCCACCCCTCCATGCTTGCCCATGCACCACCCTTCCATGCTCCCCTTGGGCTAGGAGCAGAAGGCAACATGGCTACACCCTGTGCAGCAGCCATCTGCTGGTGGGTGTGGCCACCATAATCCCCACCCCATCCTCCCTGCAGGGCTCACCCATTTCAGAGGGCTTACCCAGGAACCTTGACCCCCTTTGTTCCCTGCTGGCAAGGGAGCTTGGATAGCTAGGGACCCAGGCACGCAGGCAGTCCTCAGGTGGCTCCAATTGTACACTTTTTAAATGGTGAATTTTATATGTGACATTTTATGTATAGGAATTTCTATCATAAGGTAAGGGAAAGGTAAATAAATCAGAATGACAAAAAAAACTAAGAGGCAGGGTTTCAGGGAAACCAGAAAGCTTTCTCTGAGGTGAGGACATTTGATGGGACCTGAGTGACAAGAAGGAGTTGACTGTGGGCAAACTAGAGGGAAAAGCAGTCCAGAAGAAGGCACCAGCCCTTACAGAAGTCCTGAGGCAAAAACTACTTCCCTGTAATCATTCATTCAAAAGATAGTAATTCAACACCTACTCTGTGCTAGGCATGGATCCCTGGGGAAACAGTAGGGAACAAAACATCTCACATTATGTTGGAGTGTAAAAGCAGCTAAGGGTTAGGAAGGAGAGTAAGGTAGGTAAGAATAGAGTATGGGGTAAGAGTGTGTTGGGAAACTGGAAATGATGTGAGGAACCAAACAGCCAAGTGTATGCCAGTGAGCTGCCCATCCTTTGGGAATGCCAGTGGGACAGGGCTGGTCTCAACTGAATGCAGCCAGCCCACACACTTGTGGAAACAGTGCTTGTATCCAAAACGGCCTTGCATTCTCCTGATAATGACTGTGCTTTAAAATTGACTTATTATGAAAAACTATCCTGAGAGCTAAAAGATTGTACTTGCTCCTATCTCACCTATAACAACTGTTGGTCCTTGAAACTGAGCACACCTTAGTGTAATAAGGCCACTGTGGGCAGGACTCTGTGTGCTCATTAGTTTCAAGGACAAAAAAATAAAAAGACCACTATGCAATGATAAACATTTTTATGTTAAATGAGATTTATAATTATTTATTTTAACTTTGTAATTTTCATACAATATTGGTCACGTTTGTATGGCTTTATTGTATCCCTTATTCCCAACCTCCCCAACTTTCCTCTCCCCCTCTGGTAACTCCAACTCCTCTCACTGCATGTCATTGGTCCATGTTTGGCCCAAGGTCTTTTCTTTTCCTGGAACTACGTTCTATTTTCCTGGGTGTGAACTTGCACTCCTGGACAGCAACAAAACAGGCTGCTTGGATCTCCAGGAGTAACTGAGGCAGACACTCAGGCTGAGCACATCAAGAACTTGTTGTAGGGCAAATACGTGGTACACTTCTCCAGGGTCCTTTCTGGTGTCTGTCACGTGTTGCTGGTTCTGTGCCATGCAGTTCTAATATCTGGGTTTGGGAATCCAACTCCCAGCCGCTGGCGGTGGAGGCATATCCTGATGGGGCAGACTTCCCCAGGTCTAGGTCCTTTCCTCTTCCATGTTAGCAGTTCTGCCATGGGGCCACAGCCACAGCGTTGTGGCTTTATTCCCCCATTGATTGGTAAAAGAGGGAGCCTCATTCACGTTGCACATAACTGTGGCCCGGGGTATGGTTCCCTAGTATCAGAGATGATATGAGTGGAAATCTGTGACAGATCACCTCAGTCACTAGTTTTACCTTCCTGTCTCAGTGTTTCCCAACACACTGCTTATCCCACCCAGGTGGTGAGTGTATCCAGGGTCGTTATTATTTCTTTTCCTCTGCATTATATTTGCAGCTGGAGAGACTGAATTTTTCATTCCTAGTGCAGGTTGGAGTAAACCAGAGGGGAACCCCCCCTAAGCCCTTGCCCCAGCAGAGGTGCCCAGCCCCCACCCCCTGCCCATGTGGAGACAGAGGCCAGCTCCCCAGCCTGAGATCCCTGAACCCGGAGTCCCTGAGACATGAGATCCTGGTGGCATAGGACTCACCCTTCCACCCACCCCCACCAGCAGCCTAGGCCAAGGCAGGGATGTGCTAGAACTCTTCTCCAAGGGTGTGCGCCATTTGAAAAGACTTTAGCTCCCACTTCAAGCCTGACTAGGCTACTATTCTTTTTTATTAATCATTTTGTTATTGACATATTTATGTATATATGTAGATATAGCTATAGATATATTACATCATTGCACTCCCAGGGATTCTCCCTCCACCTTATCACCCATGAACTTTCATTCTGATCTTCTTGTGCTCTTCCCTTCCCTGATTTTCCCTCCCTCTTCCCCCTCCCTATCTGCTTGCCCCAGTTCTGTTGTTTGCCTATTTTGGGTTTTTCTTGGCCTTTTGTTTGTTATTCTTAGATCCCATCTATAGGTGAGAGCATGTGATTTCTGTCTTTTTCTTTCTGACTCATTTCTGGTAATACAACTCCCTCTAGGCCCATCCATGTTATCACCAATGTGCCATAGCTTTCGGTTTTGATTGCAGAATAATACTCCATTGTGTAGATATACCACATCTTTTTTCAACCACTCATGAGTTTGGGAGCATTTGGGTTATTTTCATATCCTGGCTATTGTGAAGAGTGCTGCAGTGATAAACTTCTTACTGAAAAGCTATAGTAAGCAGGAGGGGGCAGAGCATATCTAAGACTCTCTATCCCCAGCCTGCCTCGCTTCACTCTCATCTCCTTTCTTCACTCTTAATTATTGCCCACATCACTAAGCTTTGGTGCTTGAACTGGCTGGGCCATGCCAGGAGTGGTTATGTTTACAGGGTGGTTAAGGAAAGCAATGCTGAAGAAATGACATTTAAATGAACAGGAAGATGGGATGGAGAATGATAGCAGAAAGGCTGCAGGACCTACGAGGGCCTGAATCTGTAGAAGGACCAGAGTCTGGACATGTGGAGCATGTGGGAACCCCTGGAGGGTATAAGTAAAAAGTGACAAGACTGAATTCATTGTCAAAAAGTCAAGATTGCTCAGGCTACTCAGGATTTCTCCACCACCACCACCACCACCACCACCACCACCACCACCACCACCACCACCACCACCACCACCACCATCACCACCGACACTACCACCACCAGTTAGCTAGACTGCAGACTTTATTCAGCAGATGGGATTTTTCTTGTTTGAAAGAAACTCTTCTAGCACATAAATCCCAAATGTGACATTGACTAGGCTAAACACATCTAGGTATTTGGATTCCTTAGAGCTTCACAGTGGACTTCAGTCAGGGTTCTCAAATCCAGCACCATGGCACTTTGGAAAGGCAAGGTACAGGCCCAAACCCCTTACCCCAGGAATCACACTGGTCCCCAGGAGACCCCCAGTGCAGTTGTTCCATAATCACCATACTGAGAAAACAATAGCCAGAACTTTGCCAAGTGTGATGTGAAAACCTTAGTAACTGAGACCTACCTACCTACCAAGACAGACCCCTTTAGCCTGTCTTGCCTGCCTGTGCTTGCTATTTAGTTACTCAGTGGCAAATGTTTGGAATTGGAGATTATAAATGCCAATCTGGATCTTCTCAAATTTTATCACCTGCCAGCACTGGGCCATATCTCAGCAGTCTTCTCAACCACCTAGGCTGTAGTTTGTGGGTTTGGGAGTCTGGTGGGACCCCAAGGATGGCATTCATATATCTTTGGATGAAGTTCATACACAATCCTCTGTGATCTGGTCTGGGATTAATTACCTAACCACTTGACAATTATACTACTCATTATTTTTCTTCACTCAGAAGAGAATGTTCTATTAGCTGTGTCTCACTGGTTGTATCCAGCAGTCCTCCCATACAAGAGGGTTCTAAACAATGGAGTTAGGACTTTTGCTTGCAAAGTTGGATGAATTAAGTCAGGTTGACTCCCAGGTAAGGCAGATTCCTGTCTGCCTCTTGAACTGAACTTTCAGATGTCCCACAAGAGTAGATCAGTGAAGAAGGCCCCTGGGCCTTGAGGGCCAGAAAGAGGGGTAGGACCTCTGTCCAGACCTCCATGAGGGCAGAGAACCATGTCATGGACCCAGGCCAGAATATGGGAACATGATAAATGGCTGTCCCATGTGGTCAGCAGATGCTTTGGAAGACAGCCCCGTACCAGCAGGACTCCATGACAGCAAGGTAAGGATGGTGAGCAAGTAGCCTCTAATGACAGATGGGGAGACAGTCACTCAATGCAGGATGAACTGAACCTTTTGCCCAGGTCACCGAGGAGTTCACTGGGGCTTGAAGAAGTCATGTGAGTGTGGTATTGTTCATGAATGCATTTTCTGTTATTATAGTAAGGGATCATCTATAGGATAAAGAAGTCACACCAGACTTTTTTCTGGCACATCCACTAGAAGCAAAATAAAGCTGGGATGACTGAAGGTACTAAACAATGACCCCCAAAGAGGTCCAAATCCTGATCCTAGGGACCTGCAGCTCTTACCTTACATGGCAAAAGGCACTTTGCAGGTGTGATTTACTAAAAGATCTTGAGATAGGGGACTAATCTGGTTTATCTGAGTGGGGTCTAAACGTAATCCTTAAGTGTTCTTATAAGAAGGGAACAGGGGAAGATTTAGCTAGAGAATCAGAGAAGCCTTCTTCCCTTCCTTCCTTCCTTCTATGAAAATAGAGAAAATTGCCTTCAGATTGGAACCAGGAACCTTGAAGGAGGAATCTCACAAAGTACTACTTGCTGCCACTATAGATCCCAAGCCAGAAAAGTGTGTACTCTGCATTTCAACAGGAAGAAGCTGCTTTCCATATCCTAGCAAAAAGAAGAAAGATGTTTTTTCTCCTTGCTTAGCCAATGAAAACCTAGCACCACTGCCTTGAACTATCACTCTCTGCCAATGAACTCTCCTTCAGAATAACCCCACCCAACACCCCCTTTCCTCTATAAAAATGAGCTTCTTTCCTTTGTTCTCTGGACTTGCCTATGGTTTGCCACAGTTCACATGTCCCAAGTTGTACTGTCATCTAGTCTCTAATAATAAGAATAATAAGAATAATAAGAACTCCCTTTGCTGCTAAAATAACTAGCTATTTTATTTTTAAAGTTGGTCCTCCTTCCTTCCTCTCTTATATCCTTCCTTCCACCTTCCTCCCTTCCTTTCTCCTTCCTTGCCTTCCTTTCCTCTGTGCTAGAGATGGAATGTCATGTTCTCCTCTCTAAGTTTATATGTTGAAGTCCTCATGAATAGGATTAGTGCTTTTATAAAACTGGCTTTAGAAACTTCCTTGCCCTGCTGCCTTTACAGTGAGCTTTTACCAGAGAACGAATCTGCTGACACCTTGATCTTGGACTTCCAGTTGCCAACCAGAACTGTAAGAAATAATTTTCTGTTACTTATAAATTACCCAGCTTATGGTATTTTTGTTGTATCAGTCACTGTATAAGGCACTGTAAAACCAAATAATTTTCCCTAATCATATGTGTATATTAAATGTATGTTAAACGTAGCAATAATGAAAAATAATAAGAATAAAGAAAAGGTAAAAAATCAGAACTTAATTATTCGCTGTTAATCTTTTCTCAATATGCTTTTTGAAATTATATCTATCCTTTTTTTTTGTCAGAATGATGCTTCCAACATGCAGTTTTTGTTTGTTTTGCTTTGCTTTGCATCTTCTCTTGTCCTCTCTCTACCCAATGTAACCCCCAAAGGCAACTAATATGTATCCTTTCATATATTATATAATCATGCAACACACAGTGGTTTGGGTCATTAACAAAAGAAGGCATTCTACAATAGATGTTTTCTGGGATCTTGTTTTCCCTGGAGGATTGGAAATCCCTCCAGGTCAACAAAAAAACTTTTATACATTGTTCATAATAGCCACATCATATTCTATGGTATAGAGACATCATAATTGAGCCAACCATTCTCTTGTATTCATTTTGCAGTGATCTTGATTCCAAAGGTGTTTTTTTGGCACAGAAAACAATTCTATAGGAAACATAGTCATTACATACCAGTGATTTTTATTCCTTTGAGATAAATTCCCAGAAATTGAATTGCTAGATATATTGAATTTTCACTGGTATTGTCAGATTTCAATCAACCAACATGTATGAAAGTAATGTTTCCCTATTCTTACCAACAATGGGAAGTATGATCCTTTTGAATTTTCTGACATTTCATTTGGAACACACACACAAGCACACATCTAATGACACTATGTCATAAACATTATATATGCATGAAACTAGCTACTTTTCACTTAATATGTCACGAACAGATTTCCATGTTATTAGCATACATCTTCCTCCTTATTTTTAACAGTACCCCATTTCCTTTTGGGAAATTAAGTCTGTTCAATTTTATCCACTTTCAGGGTATCTTGCTTCTCAAACAAAGGGAAGAATTTAAGACCCAAACTGGACCAATGAGACTGTGGCAAAAGAAAATTGCTTAAGTCTATGCTCTGTAACAATTCTGAATTCCAGCTGGGAATTTGTTGCCAGTTTCTAGACTCAGGCAGAGTTCTACTACTTGAAAATTCATCTTCATTAAGAATCACTGGCTTGCCCTCTGAGTGACCCTTCTTTAAAGAAGAGAAAGAAAAAAAGGCCTACGTTTACAACTGCTTCCTGCTCATCTGCTCATAGAAGGTTGAGAGAACCAAAGATCTTATTGAACTTTTACTGTTATAATAACTCCTTTTAAAATGTTGTGGGTTGCCGGGCATGGTGGCTCGTGCCTGTAAGCTTCAGCTTATGAAGCAGCCAGGGCTAATGATAGCGGTTCGAGTCCCACCTGGGGCCCGTAGCGAGACCTAGTTCCAAAAAAATAGTTGGGCGTGGTGGCGCGTGCCTGTAATCCCAGCTACCTGGGAAGCTGAGGCTGGGGATTGCTTGAGTCATTGGTACCCCGGGCAATGAGAGCCTGCAGTTCCACAGGCAAAAATAGCAAGACCTAGTCTCAAAAAAAAAAAAAATGTTGTGGGTTTATTTTATATCCAGTTGTAATTCACCCCATTAGACAAGTGTCACAGCCATACTCTTTTATGGGATAAGCAATTTTTTGCATTGGTTTGAGAACCCTGTCCCACAGGGTGCTGTGGGACAAGGCCCTCAACATATTGAAATCTTTTTGTCTAGTTGAAAAGGTCTGGGAGGTACAGTTTAAAGATTCTGAGGCCCACTTGTTTTGCAGAGATTCTTAAGGACCCACCTTAGTACACCCTTAAATCTTTCTTAGTCTTTCAGATTTTTGCCCTATGAAAATCACTGACAGGTAAAGATAAGAGATCAAAACTCTTATTTTTCAAACTCTTATATTTAGTCCCAGGTTTTAAATATATATTTAAACTCTGCCTCAAAAGTGTAAATTTTTCACTTCTCATATTTTACTCTTCGTATATTTTAAAGGGCAGTTGACACACTTTGTAAATTCTCCACAAATTCTCCTCAACCAGATTCATGCATCCATTAAATATAATTTCTATTTTCCACAAATCATACACAACAACGATGCCAGAATTCTTGCCACTACATAGAAAGAGTCCCAGTCTTCTGTTTTCTCACCTCCAATACCTTCTATTCCTCATCCTCAGGTATTCATCAACAGTCTCCTCAAGGCTCGAAAGCTCCCACCCACCAACCAGTCCCAGAGCAAATATCACATGTTTCATGTTTTCCTTAAGATAAATGACCCACTTCTAGGTTTTGAGATTTGTTCCAGTTAGCTGTTTCTACATAAGAAATTACCCCAAAGTTGGTGACCCAATAAAAATAATCATTTTCTCTTATAATTTTGCTGGTCAAAAATTCAAGAAATGACTCAACTTCAGCTTCTTCTACTTCCTGTGACATCCATTGAGGTCACTTGATGGTTGTTTTCAACATATAGATGGATTAGTCTAAGACAACCTTACTTGGATGGTTAACATTTTGGATGGGTGACTGTATGGTTGAGCTCAACTGAGATTATCAGTTAGAATACCTATGGTTGCCCTTGATGTATGACTAGCTCAAGATACATTATAGCATGGAGGTCTCAGGATATTCAGGTTTCCTGCTTGGTGCCTAACTTGCTTCAAAATGGACATTCTATAGGATAAGTAGAAACTGCATGAATTTCTTATAATCTAGCCTCAAGAGGTCCCAGAACATTGCTTCAGTGGCATTTTATTTATTCTGAGTCCAGCTCTGTTGGAAGGGAAGTAGAAGTATAGATTTTATCTCTTGATGAGGAAATTGCCTCAGTGTTCAGGGTGGGAAATAACCAGTGTGGAGAAAGTCACCATAAAAATACAGCACAGTTATGTGGAAAAATATATAGAATACAAAAAAGAGTACTGGAGATATGTGTAACACAGGAATAAGAGCTAAAACATGAGAACTGGAGTCTTACAAGGTAAGGAGGAGAGAGAACTGGAGCAAAGCCATTATTTGAATAGATTAATGACTGATTATTTTACAAAATTAATTAAAGTCATCATGTTAGGGTGCGCCACCTCCCTGGGTGTCATTGTCTCCTGTTTAAGATTGCAAATTTCAAGGAAGGTATGATAAAATGTGAGAATGGCCTTAATTAGAATTTCCTTTCAGAAAGATACAAGAGGGAGGAAGAAATGAAGTAGTTTTTCTTTGTAATGTAATAATTCAGGAGCTGTTCCTGGAAGGTGGAAAAACAGAAACAATATATAAAGAGGTTTGAAATAAAGAAAAGGAGGAAAGGTGGGAATGGAGATTTGAGATTCAGGTTTGGTTTCAGCCATTTTGTAGGATGGAGATGTGAACCATGTGAGCTTGGTCATGTGGCCAAGGCCTGGGGCCTGCAGCCCTTGGCTGGCCCCGGCTAGCCGCATGTGTGCTAAAGGCAGTTAAGAAGTTTGCAGATTTGAACTCCGTGTTGGAGTTTGTTTTGCTGAGTCTGACTTGTGTCTGGAAGAGGCCGTGCGAAAGTCAGGCCTGAAAAGAAAGTGAACTTTTCTGGGCCCAATACCATGAAGTTTCTTCTACTATCTGGAGGAGGACGACAAGGAGAAGACAGCATGGAAGAGAAGGAGCACGCTAAAGGAAGATGTCTTCCATCATCTGGAGATGAACTCTGACTGACTGGACATTGGTGAGATGATCAGGACTGAGAGACTGAGGATTTTTAGGCAATCTGGGAAAGGACTTTGGACACTGTTGAGAAAGGTTTTGGACAATGTTAAAGTAATCAGAATTTTACTTACGTTTCTTTTGTAGTGATTAGGAAATCACTTTGTTAGAAATAAATTAATCTGCATTGATAGTCTTGCTTTCACTTGGTATTTTAGTTGAGAAGGCTGAGTATGGTGGCAAGAACCCATGAAGTCTAAAAAGTCTAGAGGCAAACTAGTTTAAAGCTTAAACTGTGTTTCTAAGTTTTTCTTTTTAGGTCTGAAAGAGGGGAAAAAAGCTGAGAGAAGCTGGTAGCTGATGTTTGCATACCAATATAATGTTAATATTGAAAATGCTAATTAACAGTTTGTAGCCTGCTTCCTAGGGAGAGAAGCAGGCATAGGTGTGTGTGTCTAGTTCAAGTTAAAGGCAATTCCTATTAAACTGCTAGTAGCCTGCTTCATAGAGAGAGGCAGGCAGAGATGTGTTCAAGTTAAAGTTAAAAAGTCTTTTCGCCCTGTTTTCAACAAAGAACAGATTCAAATAGCACTATAAATCCCTACAAGACAATGCAAAGAAAATCATACTAAGACACAGTATAGCAAAAAATGCTGAAGCCAAATTTAAATAGAGGACATGTTCATAGTAACCAAAGACAAGAGGTTGTTACCTTCAGTGAAGTGAAAATAAGAATCATGGCTAACTTCTCAACAGCTATGATGCAGGCTAGAATACAGTGAAATTGTATCTTTAAGATACTGAAACAAAGCTTGGGGGTCAAGTGGGGGCTTGGTCCTGCCTACCAGCGAGCCACTGCACAGTGGGGCAATCTGTGAGCCCCAGGACCAGCACTACAGAGGCTCAGGAGGGCAAGGACCTTCAGGCCTCACCCTTGCATGGGAAGGGGGTGGAGGGAGCAGTTCAGGACAATCCCTCTGTTTTACTCTTACTCCAGTTAGTCCTCAAGAGGAATAAGAAGAGCACATACAATACAAACACCCAGATAAAGATCCTACCCACATATTTGAGCAGGACACATGAGAGGGAACATGGAGATAGCAATTGCATACAGAACCGGGAAAATAACTATGGTGACGACCTATCACAAAACCACATTGTGGCCTCAATGGGAGTGGATGAGCCAAAATCCCATTTCTGAATTGCCGTCTAAGAGAGCAAGAGTTTCCTCCCCATTCCACAGGAGAGAAAGGCCATAGAGTTGTGTCATCAGCCTCACAGCAAAGCTGCATACAGAGGAAGAGACTATACACACGGCCATCTGCTGATTTCTGTCCCCACTTGATAACAGGTCAAAATGGGGCAGAAGCCTCAACTGTCAATAAGTCACATTCAAAATGTGGCTTCTATCATCCAGGTTCCCTCAGGTTCGTACCACAGGCACATAGCAATTGCCACTCAAAATGCAGTTTTAACAGGGTTTATTTACGAGGGAATATTAACCAGGAAAACAAAAAGTCCTCAAAGCCACAAGTGGCCAGTCATCTTACCCCAGTCACCATTCTCAGTCCCAAAGATCCCAAAGACACATGTCCACGATGGTGCCCCTTTGCCCTTCCAAACCTGAGACAGGCACTCTGCAAAGTTCCAGTCTTTCTCCGTAGTCTTCTCTTGCTTCCCCGCCCTCCAGTGTTTCAAGCGGCTCCACTTCTCCAAGGTGCTTCACACTTCTTCAAATGCTGATGCACAAATCAGCTTTCCAAATCCCTGGCTATCTCCAGGTACCAGCTCACTATGTCACCTTGCTGTTGTGCCACACTTCCACACCGACTACTCTTCTGCCGGCCACCGTGGCTCCTTGCCACCACCAGTTTACTCTTCCAGGGGGCTTCTGCCCATCCTTGTCACTCTACCCATCAGCCATTCTCCGCTTTCCTCTCCCCAAAAATCTGTGTAGTCCCTGCTCCTTGCCTTTTTAATCTCTTTCTTTTTTTTTTTTCCTAAAAGCCAAAGGCTCCAGTTGCCCTCTATACACCCTGAAGGTGATATATTCTCTCCTCCAGGGTCCACACCTGGAATTTGCAACAAAGTAAAAGTACCCTTCCTATTTTGGCCTCTTTTACCTCTGCGTTTTTCAGACACAGCTAAAGGCATCAATGCCTAAATTTGAATACTGCCCACATTGGGGTCCAGGCTTCAAAACTAAATCCAGGAAGAGTCCATGGAGTTAAGGTGTTTAAGCATATAGGATTAATAGTAAAGTAGTAAAATGTAATCCTTCCTATTAAGAGTGCTTGTTGCATTTGTAACAAAAATGTTTGTTATCTCTAGATTGACTACTAAAAGAATAGTTAAGGCTACATAACTATTAAGTGAAATAATTTTGAAACTTGGATTAGTCCAAAATTAGTCAAAAAAGAGAAAAGGAAATATAAAATAAGTCATTCAAAGAGTAAAAAATTGGGTAAAGTGTTAGCTACATAAATCTACTATAAAGATGAAATAGATGAATATTCCAAGTAAAAAATCCCAATTGTGGAATGAAGCATTTAAAAACTGCTTCAAATAAATAAACCATAAATATAAAGACACCAAAAGGTTCGCATTTAAATCATAGAGAAATATAAATTAAGCAAATATTAACTAAAAGAAAACTGGCCTAGCTTTATTAATATCAGGCAAAAGAGTTTAAGGCAAGAAGCATAGGAAAGATAAAAAGAGCCCTAGCTAGCTTATAAACAATGGAAATATATCACTATATGATTTATTTCTGGTAAGACTTGTATTTTTGGCTTCTAGGCAGCTAATTGCCATTTTATTGTGGGTTCACATCATTTTACCTTTCTCCTTATGTGAAAATAGAGAGCACAAGCCCACCGGTGTCTTTTTCTATAAAAACACTAGTCCTATCATACCAGTACTCTGCCCTCATGGTCTCATCTAACCCTAATTACCTAAGTACCATCACATTTGGGTTAGAACCTCAACATGAACTCAGGGTGAACACAAGTATTACAGCACCCCATAGAAAGCAATTTGGTAATATCTATGGGAATTGCATTATATTTACCCTTTTACCCACTGATAAAGCAGCTGTTATGAATTGTATCCCCACCTCCATGGCCACCAAACTCACATGTTGAAGTCATAGCTCCCAGTAACTCAGAACACAACTTCCTTCCTTCCTTCCTTCCTTCCTTCCTTCCTTCCTTCCTTCCTTCCTTCCTTCCTTCCTTCCTTCCTTCCTTCCTTCCTTCCTTCCTTCCTTCCTTCCTTCCTTCCTTC